>JAXBDA010003078.1:0-37383 GCA_036023075.1 Gaultheria prostrata | reverse complement strand
CCCAGAGTGCCTGCCCCCCCCCACCCACCGGGGTGCACGCAGCTACGTCGAGTCGCGCTCTGCCACTCTAACATCCTGACCTGTCAAAAAAATCTCTGTAGCTACCCTTTACCCACACCAGAGGCTCACCTCGCCAAATGATCTCACACACCATCTGCGATGAGGCTCACTCCTTCTCTGACATCACATCCCCACCGAGTTCCCCCTAAACCGGGATACACCACTCATGAATCCGAGACGTCGTCCAATCCTGCTAGATATCCGTGGCTCAAACCAATCTTCCGCTCTGACAAGCGCCAGTGTCATTCCCAAATGAGCATCTTCGCACCCCAACCGGGCACACCACTCAAATGAATGTATCCCTGCAAGCCAGCTCTTCCGCGGTCGATCACAAACCTGCACCCCCTAACCGGAATGCCCGCATCCAAACCCGGATGCTCATGCCCAATCACAGGACATAAACCGTAACTCCATCTCTCCATATCCTGCATCTGCATATCTTGAAGACGCTCTAATCACAAAATTAAAGAAGAAAGAGGATCCCATGATGCATCATCTCACCTCCATCTCAATCCCTCTGTCTGGAGCTCCCGTGAACATATCCTGAACAACCAGTCGCATCACCATTACTGGCCAGCATCCTGCACACTCTTGAAACGGCTTCCGGCGCATCCTGTACCATCCGGTCATTACTCCAAAGTACACTCCAACGCCTAATCTGTGAGCATCCGCAACTGTGTTCATCCTGTCCACGTCACAAAACACCCATACTACCTGACTGTGCCTGACATCAGCTCCAACTACCACTGCACTCCCACAAGCCTGTATGGTGCCCCCTCATCCGTTAGACCGAAAATCACCATCCGATCAGCTCCTCCTGCAGCCCGAATCAAAACTACATATCCGGATAGGTCTTTCCGATTGAATTAGACTGCCTCTGATCACTGCTGACCACTCCGACCTGTCACTCTAGTAAGCGCATGTGTCATTACCAAACAAGTGTATCCGCACCTACCAACAGAGATGCAACACCTGAGAGAATGTATCCCTGCTCACTAGCTCCTCCGACTGATCAACACGGCTTCATCGCCGTGAATCTGCAATCACCCGATTGCTCTGGTCAACCTCCGATCTCTGCAAAGTCTATCCAATACTCCTGGTGTGTAGCTATCCAACTCTGCTCACCTATTTCGCCACCTATTCGCCACTCTTGCCACTCTCCTGGTCTCCCGCCACTCTATGCCAGCTCTCCCGGGTCTCATCCTGCCTCCGGGCTCACTCACGTTCCATACCCGGCTCTCTTAGCACTCCCAAAACTCCCATCGGATCTCCCAAAAATCACCGCTCCTGCAAGCGTCTGTTGTCACTAACCAAACGAGCGTCCATGCACCCCCAAACTAGAGTACAATAACCCGAAAGAGTGTATCCCTGCTTGCCAAACGCGACTGATCATCCTTGGTCTGCCTCCGACTCAACAACATCCCATCCGACTGACCTGACCGTGTCTGATCCTCCTCAATCTCTCTAGATGTGTCTAGGACCGCAAAATCCGGCTCGAATCACTCAATTCCTAGCACACCAGTGAATCCGGAACCATCCAATTAGCTAGAAATAGCCTCCTCACAACCCAAAACGCCTCCGAACGTCCAAATTCGGCTCAATCTAGTAATAACACATACTTCTGAGCCTCAACATAAAAAACAAAGCGCGTGGTTTGATCCAGAACGAAAAACCGAGTCGGGAACCGGCCATGAACCGACCGAAAAACTCCATCTGGATCGTTTGCGAGCCGTTGACCGGTCTACCTGGTCTGGACCGCCCTGAACCGTCCGGTCTCCTTCGGAAAAAACCAAAACTTTGAACTGGAACCCCTCTGAACCGGCGGCTTGACCGCTTGAACCCGGTCTATGACCCCTCTGACCCTTTTGACCTGGATCTTGACCTCTTTTGACCCGACCCCTTACCCTTTTGAACCTTCTGACCTGGCCCCTTTGACCCTTTGCTGATGTGTCAACCACGTCAACGTTGACCGGCTAACGTGGCCTTTGACCACTGACGTGGCTGCTGACTGGTCATCGCCTTCCTCAGTTAGGCGCGTGCAACACACCGCTGCGAGTGAATCTGACGCGCCGCCGCTATAGCGGCGCGTCCGGCGTCCTCCAGCCACCGGTCTTGTACCAGAGTGATCGTCTCTCAGTTTTGAACAAAACCCCGTTCTCAAAAACTTTATCCGATCACGTTTTCTGAGATCACAACTCAACAGACGCACCGCCTCCGCCCGCCGCCATTCAAATACTTTTCCGACCTACTCCGATGACGAAACTCAACCCCAAGCACTCCGTTGGACTCGTCTCATCAAGACGAACAAAACCTCATGAGCGAAAACTTCTACTAACTTTGTTTTCTCTTCCCTTCTTGAATCCGTACGCTTCGAGCGCGAATCTGGCAACCCTTCGCTCCACCTGAGCTCTGATACCAATTTGTTGTGCTTTCCGGGTCACACACGCACACAAATGCACACAAGAATATAAGGAAAAACTCTGTATTGTAGATATTCACACACCATACACAAATACATGAAAAAACCTCTCTCCGGGGTGCCACAACCGGCTCCCTCTCCGGGGGAGGCTACAACCGCCCCCCCTTTCACACTCTCAGCTTGTCCCGCTCACATTGTGTTACCACACACTGATAAAAGGAACAACAAGAGTATAAATAGGCCTAAGGTTATTCAATAGGAAACCCTAGCAAACCTTTGGGCCTTGGGCCTTGGGCCTCTCCGGCCCACATGGGTTGGACCCAACAAGGTGCACTGTTCATAACAAATGTAATTCCATGGTAGCGGCTCCTCCAAATCCCTTGGCGGCACTTCCTTGATTAATCCCGTGTTTCTAAGCGTTAGAAAAGCGGAATGGTATGAAACTGCTAGCTGATTGAAATGCCGCCCTCCCCTTTCTATCATCACATTGAGTTCCCACACGGACGACAGGGAGAGTGACCTCTGGGTTGAATTGAGTATCTTCTTCAGGGCTCTCATCCTAGAGCTGCAGCCCTGACATATCTAGCTTGAAATCATTTGTTGAGAGGCGCGCAAGTCTAATGTTCGGCCTCAGTCCTCCCCATACGGGAAGTGTTACCTCGGATGGTTGCTCAGGTGGTTCTTTCCAACGATTATTTGGATCAGCAACTTCTTCAAATTCCAACCCCCATCCGCTAGGCGGAATCGCAAGGTAGTTGTCGTATATAATGGGGGTTGGGTCTCTCTCCTTATGCCTGCCGCTGTAGTATTTGTTCTCGTCAAATCCCAATCCCTGTTTCTTAACCTTGATGCCATTGGCCTCGCAAGGTTTAAGTATTCTGAGGGCTATTGATAGGTGCTTGAATGCCATTTTGTATTGAACAGCGTAACATCATCACATAGTAGCCTCTAGTTTTTTCCTGTAACAACATCAAATTTTGATTTGAACATCGTAACATCATCTCATAGTTGGGGAATATATCGACACGAAACTTAACAAGACCAGAACTAAAAGAAGCGTCATCTTCCAAATTAAAGCAGATAATTAGATACATCACGAAAACAAAAACATGAGAGAAAACATTCACCAGTGATAAGAAGACAAAAATGTTTTATTACACTATATCCATCAAATAAAAAACTTTCAAAAAATAAATACAAAAACTTTCGATCTTTCGAATATGGGGGCAAAAATGTTCTACAAATGATGCGTGAGATTGAAAAATCAAACAAGATTCTAGCTTCTACCACCCAAAATAATTTCCCGAAGAAAGAAAGAAAACTTTCGGGTTTAATTTTTATTGGCTCGGGGGATTTTCTTCGCTGCTCTTTGCTTTGCCCCTGAGCATGTCACTGAAACCGCCCCGCATGATTCGCCTAAATCTTGTGTCCTCAACCGGGGATTCCTGGGGGACAGGTTTAGGAGACTCAACCAGCAGCTCAGGTGGCGGTGGTGGTGGGTCTCCAGTTTCTTTCTTCCCTAATAGGCCACCTTCACCAAAGAAACTGCTTACGGATGATGCGAGCCCGAGATGAGCACCCATCACCTTACTAATAGCCTCAAAAGTTCCACCTCCTCTTTCCTTCATTATGATTTCAAGCGCTTCTTTATGAGCTGGATCGAGCGCATCGGGGTCTTTCAACAGATTCTGTATCGTCGGGAGCAGCAAATCTCTCACACTATTAGCCGGTAGATCTGCAACCAGTACATGTGGGAATTACACACAGTTATATAATTGGGGCCAGTGATAGCCAATAATGTTGACAGCAGTATATCATCAAGCTTGTTTCAAACAACAATTTAGCTGCATAGGGAGAGGAACTAATTTGAATGCATTTATAGCTGTATCCATGCTAATACATAAGGCCACCTTTGCCAAGCAAGACAAGATCCTGATTTCCAACTATAAATTCCCCTGTAAGCATAAATCTTTTCGACTCGGTTAACCATTCTTTCTTCCAAAATTTGTCTGTGATCTCTAGGAAAAAAGTTGGCTCACTATATCCAATGTTTTTTCTCCGAATCACATCCCATGGGGTGTTTTCTCTCCAGAAATGCTTGTCACCTATTTTATGTTTCATACAAGACACCATTTTGAAACGCGACCCTGCTTGATTTCTAACTCTGTAATAAAGGTATATCTACATGCTTCCACCTAAATTTTGAGGAAGGTTTTTCTAGCTAAAGTAAGGTTTCTGACCACGAAACCACAATACTCCTTACCAGCAGCAAAATATCTTTTGTTTCTTATATGTTTCTGATTCTACTCCCACCTCCCTCTCTCTATATATGTGCATAATGGATATATACAGACAAGGAAAGCAAAATCTTCCACGTAAATACATTTCAGACGAATAGATAATGATTTTCATTTTCGTACACCCCCTAATGCATCTACTAGGACATTGGAATAAGTTTTGAAAATAGAGAGCAAGGAAATCTTTGCTTTTTAACCAAAACTAACCCCCTTATTAATGTCAAAAAAAGGGTTGACCTTTAATCTCACAACTCATAAGCCCTTCTCCAACATCTTTCCCAGAAAATATCAAGGATTCCCAATTCCTACACCTTATGAGAGTTCAATATTATTAGTGACAAACAATGCCAATGTATAAGAAAGTCAATCCAAAACCTATTGAAGTGCAAAACTTCTTTCAGGAATAACTTCATCACAAAACTGTCATTAACACTGTGGCAGATGATATGAACCTACTAGTCGCTCAAACACATGGAAAAGAAAAATACTAAAATGTTTCTGATACTTGGAACTTGAAAGAAGCAAACCTGTAGCATCCAGAGCGCGGATTGATTCACAAAATGCATTAGCTCTCTCACGGCGACGCATCACATTACTTGTAGGAAGGGGTGTGCTTGTAAGTTGGAAAATCTTTGTCAAAAGATGTATACCAAGTCAAGGAGAAAACTGTGAAAATCCAGCATGAGGAACAAATGGAAATAGAAAATGAGTAGCTAGGAAGATAACGTTCTGAATATGTGAAGCCACAGTAATCTCTCAAGGAATAAGGGTTCAGGATATAATCTCTAAGTCTATCTGTTGTATGAGGTACAGCCACCACCAATGCACGGACCACAGCAATTGTAGCTTCATGTGATCCATCTTCAAGAAAAGCATCCATTTGAACACGTATTTTGTCAACAATCTAATAAAATGTAAAACTTGATCACCCAGATGAGTTGAATACACCATATTGCGAATAAAAACATCAAAATCAATGTAAAAAAGTATCATACCATGTCATTTTTAAAATGTTGTGCCACAGCTCCAAATGCGTCGATGCTTCCATACTTCACGTTCAAGTTTTGGTCAGAGCCAAGAGTGATAAGAGCAGGCACAACATGAGTTGCAGCCACTTTGGCATCAATGTAGGGTACCTATCAAGAGAATGAGATAAAAAAACTTCTGCATAAGTAATCAGAGACCACACCTACATGAGAGGGCCGAGCGCAAAAAAAGAAAAAAAAGACACCTCCAGGAGAGTGATTGCACTTACACAAACTTTCAACAGATTGGCAGCACTAATTTTCATATCAACATTGGAGCTTACAACCATTTCCCATAAGATGTTGAAAATCATGTTATGATGTTCTTCAAATGTACTGCATGTACAAGGTGCAAGTCAAAAAGATTAACTTCAAACCAACCATAAGCTCTCTATACTGAAACTTTTCAGAACTAACCAGAGGAAGCGGACGGGGTTAACAATCTCAGCATGGTACTTTGATGGCTGACCCTCCTGCACTGCACTCTGAAATAACAGATTGCTCAAGTAGTCCGTCAATTGTTTTTGCTTGCTAGGAGACCCTAAAACCCCTGCCAAGAGAAGTGGTAGGACACACATAGCAGCAAGTCTCTCAGCTACAGCAGTTTTTGGTCTTAATCCTGTAGCAACACGAAGCAATGAGCCTCCAATAGTACAAATAGTGTTTTGATAATATAAGCAGTAGTCACCCGATAAATAGTAACACCGAAGGTTCCAAAATTGAATACCTCTTATTCTTGACTGGATCGTAGAAGGTAAAAATTTAAAATCAGCATTGTCACCAACTGCTACCAAGAATACTGGCAGCATGATGTGTGTAAGATAATCATCTCCAAAACACTCAGATACAGCCAACAAAAACTGCATTGCCACTATCTAGATCAGCGACTAATGGAAAACATTAGGCATAACAAAACAGACACAATAAAACCGAAAGCATCCAGCAGTAAGGGGAAAGGTAGATAAAATTGCCTTTGTGATTCGATTTCTCAGAGTATCTTCCTTCTGAGGTAACAGAGATGCAAGTCGAATCAAATCAGGCAAGCAGTCAGTGTGCAGCCATTCAAACGCAGGCCATTCTACATAATCCCTGGCCAAGCATAGAAAGTTATCAGAAGCACTACTGCAACAACTAGATTCTAGGAAGCCATCGCATAATAATGAACACAACAAGTTCTGTACCGCAACGGAAGTCAAAAAGGTAGGTGAAAATTTGGGTCAACAACAGCTTACCCCGCATATTGTTCAAGCAAGGAAGTAGAAAACAATGTTCCTGCATTTTCGAAATGGCTTGGAAATGGGCAAGTCTCAATAGCTTTCCGATGCACAAACGGAAGCAATTCTTCCAGCAACCGAAGTAACACATCAACATTCCAGCGCTCTCTTTCTCCTAGAACACGGAGATGCGATTCAACAGAACCTTCAACCCCCGAAAGAGGAGGACAACGCTGCAAAAGTTAACATGAATGTAAATAAAAGAGGGGTACTTTTGGGATCATAATATTAGATGGTTATACACAATGGCTAAGAAAGTTTAACGTAGAAACATTACTACCTGAGCAGAGCTTATAATGTGAGAGAGTAGAACTCGTAAGATGTGGTCCAATTTATTCCCCCATTTCACTAAAGCGGGAACTAATTCTTTGATTGTTGTATCTACAACCACACCAGACGGATCGCAGACCAGCTGAAACATCATCTCCTCAACCTACCAACAAACAACAAAGAGAAATTGGAGAAAACTCTTTTTCTTTTTAGTTGTAATTCATCATATTATGATCGAGGGGAAAACGCTCCATTCCCTAGACCATTTAGCTTACATTGTAGGAAATTCTGTCAAGTCAGATTTCTTCTCCATGATTGCCTCGAAGCATATATAGTGAGGCTGACCTTGAAATATTTGTCTATGTTTGGGAAGAGTGGAAGCAGCAAAGCCAGATTATGAGCAGCAGCCTCACGAACAACAGTTGCAGAATCCTCTATCAGTTGTTGCATGATAGACAAGATAAGAGAGTCACGAATCTCAGGACGGACAAATTCCGCAAGCTCTCCGCATGATTGAGCAACAAGAAGCCTGCGCTCCTCATACATGTGATTAATCTGCATTCCGCAAAACCAGAAATTTCAAAATCTATCCCAGAAAAAAACAAAACAAATAAGTAAATGAAAACCAAAGAGAGAAATGCATTATTAAGCACACCTGTTCCCAACACTGGGGGAGCAATTCTGTCTCTGTTCTCATTTCTCCCACATTCTTAGCAAGTGTCACACACGCCTGAACAGAGCAACAAAGTTATCATGTTTTAAGCCCAAGTATAGCTTACAAAAAATTTGCCTTGGCAAAACTTACGTCCATGATAATTCGTCTCTGCTGTTCATCTGGACGTTTAATTAAGTTAAACAACGTGTGGGTCAAGGAATCTCGCGTGCTGCTTTCCGGATGGCGCTCAATAGCACACATTATCAGAGGAAGAAGCTCCTGCGAGCAAACCAATACATATGACAACAGAAGTCCAGCAAGAATGATAGCCAAAATAATGAAACAAGTAATTACAAGTACAAACAAAACATTCACAACCAAACCTCACGGTGGTTTATTAGAACATAAGGAACAATTTTAGGCAATGCATCCGAGAGGATCTGAATGGTTTCCATACCCTGGAAAAGGAAAAAAATATATCTTAGATAATAGTGTTGAAAATTTGTCCCCTTGTGCTGGACCCTAGAATTACTCTGAAGATGAAGGCCAGTGTGTTAACTTACAATCTTTTCACGAGCTGGTTCACCACCTAGACTATCTGATATTAGAAGGTGCCCGCTATCTACTGCTAGTGGTTCAGAATCATGTTCATGAACATTCTCAGCACTCCCAATACCACCATCATTACCATTTGATAAGCTTACTAATGTCTCTCCTGCTAGAGCCTCAGGCTTATCTCTGGTGTCATCAGAGTTTTGATTTTCCAGTGCTTGAAAAGCCGTAGTATCTAGAACTCCAGGTGTGATCTTGACTGAAGACACAACAGCATTATTTTCTTGGACATCAACAACTTTGTCTTTTATCTCTACGAACTCTGAATCATCACTAATAGAATTGTCAGTAATATATTTTCTAGTCTTTAAGCTTTCTATTTCCTTCTGTAGCAATATTATTTCTTCCTTGTAGCTTTCTAAGGACTGTGATTGCATGTGTTCAGTATCACGAGCTACCAAATTCCGTCCAGATCGAGAACCTTCAATATGCATTTTCAGTGAAGTGATCTCTGCTCTGCAGTCATTGAGCTCCTTTCTTTGGCGTTCCAATGACTGCTTCAAATCTTGCACCTGAAAATCATGAAATCGGCTATAACTCTGGATACATGATTGCAAATGCTTTACAAGATGGGAGTTTAATTGGAGAAAATTACCAAAACCTCCTTGTCCTTGAGATCCTTTTGTAAAGTTTCCAAGGATCTTGTCAACGCAGTGACTTGGACATCAGCCACATCTTTGCTTTTCAGCAAAGTTGCCTTTTCATGTTTGAGCTTATCGTTGTCTTTTTGCAGAGACTCATTTTCTCGAAGCATTGCTATTTTTTCCTGCACAGAGGTGAGCTGTCTCATTTTATGTCGGGTTACAGCAAGAAGATTCAATCAAATATCAGAAAACTTTTGCGACAATCATCATCAAAAACTAATTGCGTGAAAATGTCCAAGTGTTGAATGAACGAGGTCCCAAAGCATTTGCCAATAAAAACCAAGTATCTAAAATTCGGCCCCAACTCTCGATAGACAATACTGTCCGGTGATCATTAAAGAATAGAAGACCACTAATTCATCTGTACTCTCTTTTGGAATACGCAAAGAACAACTTGCTCACACCATGTATGTTTCAGAAAATACCTCAGCAGCCTCTGCAGTGGATGAGAGGTACTGGTAATAGTAGTGGCGCAGGGCATCTGGTACACATGCATACGAATTGTCCCAATTATCTAGATTCTGGCCAGTAACCTGTTGTGAAAGAGATGAAAGGTTATCACAACATTCATCTGTGTAGATATATGAACCAGAACTCTTATTCCATGTGAAACAACTTTTATAGAGCTTCTGATGATTTTGTTCTGCTGCAAGAATTTACATCACCACAGCATCAGATAGCCCAAATACAGACTAAATAGTATAAACAGTATATATCAGAAAAACTTAAACGAGTGATTCAACAGCTGAACTGATCCAGCTGACCACAAGGGGGCATTTAATGAGGTTCAGGGAGCACCTTCTTGGACAACCCGATTACTCAGAACATTATAAAGAATTTGCTTCACATCCATATGCCCTTCTTTATATTTACTTTAAAGAACATGCAGAACGTCGTGCATGTTGTAGCCTTGTAGGTATATTGGTCTGGCCTTGCCACAGGGGCTGACCCAGGCCACGCCTCCCCGCCATTCAACGCAGTGCCTTGTGGCACAGCCACCTGGCTGCATGGGTGCCTCCCCAGCTAATGAGAACATGCAATGTGGGACAGACATGCTGGCACTGTTGTTCATGTGCCGATTAGACCACCGCCGTATGGCACAGCCAGGGCTGGTCCCATAAAGGAGGTCTGCTGGAGCTCCATCACCCTCTTCCTGAGGACCTAGGAATTTCTTACCATGCAATGCAAGCAGCACTAACATCCATACAAGACCTCAATGACATAAACCCCAGCAATGTCTATAGTGTACCTAAGGACTGAGCTGGCCCTAAAGAGGACTTCCCCTATGTGATGACAGCCCATGCAATATCCAAATCATCACCAACACCTATACAATAAATCTAACACCTCCTAGCTCCATTCTCTCTGACTGGGTTGTGCCATGGCTCGCTCCTCCTCCACCTCACATGGCCAAAGCTCGCAGTGACTTCACCTTTCAGAGCCCCTCAGTAATCCCACCTGCCCTAGATCACCCATAAATATATACCTTGTATATCCAGGCACTTTGCTATTTCCACATTCACATTTTGTCTCCCTTATCCATTAGTTGACCAGTCAACTGCAATAACTATCTTTTACAGAAAACATTTCTAATTTATTGGGTTGGGAAAAGGTAAAGCAAGAAAAGGCAAAGATATATCTTTTAATGGATTAGCATGGAACGAGTGACATCTCTGATCTCTCAATTGGACATCAGCTTTGTCAAGCAACAGGCAAAATCAGTAATAGTCTGATATTCTGATACCTTGAAGAGTCTGAAGACTAAAGACGGAAAATAATAAAACCTGTATACTTACATACCTCTTCATAAAATGTCATTGCAGTGAGACGATATCCAGCTAAAAGCAAATATTCCTTTACAGCACAGTTGATGTCTCGACGTTCATTGTCCTTCAAAGGGCCCAAATCAGAAAACAAAGTTTCTCTCTTTCCTTGTTCAGAATCGGGCCCGTTATTTGTGGAAGCATCAACATTGGACCCTGCAAAATGCAATTTGGTTGATTAAATATGCAAAACAAGAGAAACATTGCGATTTGTAGCATTTGAGAAAGCATAAATTATTAACTCCACTTTGTCTATGCTCTACCAAATCACAAGCCAAACTGGGCCTTAAATCCCAATAAATTGGGGTCGGCTATACCCATTGTCTACATTGAGTTTTGTTGAGGGAATCATGTTTGTTATATTACAGAAACCAAGGTTTTTTCAAACTACCCCCTCTAAAGTCAATTTTGGTCTACCCCTCAACTTTAGTGCTATCATGTATGGTAACCATATCACTCCTAACTACTGCATCAATGATCTACGATATACACGTCCAAACCACATAACCTATTCTCTCTCCTCTTATCTTCTATCGGTGCTACCCCTACCATCCCAACACATCCATCTCAACATTCTTATCTCAGCTACACTATCTTACTTGCATGGTGTTTCTTAGTAGCCCCTACACTCCATGAAATATAACTTGGCCGGTCTTAATAGCGGTACAAATTTGTGGGTATCTTGCAGTCATACAACAATAACCACGCCGCCACTTGACCCATCCGACGTGTACTCTGATTGCGATATATATTTCCATTAGCTTGCTTTTAATTGTGGTTTGGCCATCAATGACACATATTCGATGGTTGATCGGTACAACTGAATGAGTGTTTTCTTGCATTTGGTTTCATTTTTATGCATATTACGATGCCAAATAACATATTTAGTTCACAAAGTGTCCTTGACTTAACGGTATCCTACTTTTCTAGGTCCTGTTGTATCGTTGTATCCCTACCAAATATCCTTGATCTGTGGACTTTTGTTCAAAGCTTACCTTTTAATGACGGGTATAGGACAGCAAGTCTCGGACAGGCTCTCATACACTAGGACTTTATACAAAAAGGATCAATGACATCGGATTGGCCATGCTGAAACCTCTAGCACAAGATTTTGCAAAGGTAAAGTCGCATGTCCCAGAAATAACTAAAGAAAACAAGAGTTGTGGCCAGAAATTGGGAAAAAAAAAAAAAAACAGCAACAACAAAGATAAAGCAGTACAATGCATCACTTATATGTTAAAAGAACACTTTCTTGAAGACCTCTCACTGTTTCCACCGCATAATAGTAATAGATTTCGTTAGTTATTTTTGGCTAACCACTGTTGAGCCCCTCAGGATAGCATCCTGGCCCTGTCCATAAGTGCCAGCATTCACAGCGGTGTCTTTATATGTTGACTTCTAAGAATTCAATTTTGCTATGGTGCCAGAGAACCAAAAAAACATAGGAGTGGATTGCAAAATGCTGAAAAAGGAAAGAAAACGGAGAAAAAAAAAAAACTAACCTTCAGGAATTTGAATGATTTAGAGAAACTGAAGCAAGTCAAAAAAAATTATATATACTTGCAGGGAAGAAAATACATTACTATTTGTTTTGAAAAAGAAACAGAAAGACATGCTTGAACATGGTGAAATGCACAAAAGCTCATTCCCTTGGAAGTGAATCAGTGTTGAAAATTACCAGTAAATTCATCTATGGTCAACTCGGATTTCTTCAACAATTCATCTTTTAGTTTCCGAGTGTCTTCTTGGGCCAAACGAAGCTCATACTCACACAGTGCCAATTTTTCTGCTAGTGCTTCTCTTTCTTCTAAGAGACTCTGGGGGTCCGCAACTAGTTTTCATCAATGAGCAGCAAGAAAGCAATCAGTTAAGTTCACAACAAAAATAACAAGTATGGTAACATAGGGACACCATGTCCCAAGCATCAATTCATTAGCCAAAGGAAATACAAGGCAAAGAAAACAAAACAACAGCAACACTCAGTTGAAGATAAAACAAAGGAAAGATGTGCAATGTAGTTCAACTAACATGTTTGCAAGAAGGGGAGATCAGAAATGTAACCCATGGTACTTGCAGTGAAAAAGAAAGTATAAAAAAGGAGAAACGCCCAGGATAACAAAAAAAAGCTAACTGGAGGAAATAGATCCCAACATCAATTACAAGGAATTGTAGTAAGCTTGTTGGGTTAAGAGAGTTGTACACTTAATTAGGGATCGACTGGTCATATTTTCGGTTTAGGTCTAATTGAGTACCAAGGACTTTCTGTAAACTTGCTTCGAAGAGTTGTTTGCGACGATGAAGTGTGGCTAGCAGTTCCAACCCTAAATGCCTCAAAAAATCTAGGTGAGATACCAAGCAAAATCTTCTTCTTCTCTTTCTGCTTCTCTGGTTTAATGATCTTCGTACACCTTTTAAACACAAACCAAACCCTGTAACCTTGCTGTTCAAAAAAAAAACCTGTAACCTTTAATTCACTTACATACGCTACTTTGAAGCCCAACTCTCTTCATTTTTATGCATCCAAACCTACTATCACAAATTGCAGAACTGAAACAACTTCAGGAAAATCAATTATCAAACTCCAAAATAAGCCAGAATTATCCATAACAAAACCGACCCTCATACTCCTTAAGTTAAAGAAACCTTCAAAGAACTAAAAAATGAAAATTTAATCGTAACCAAAGGCCCTGTTAGAGTTTGTCCCACATTGGTTAATTATAACCTTCAAAACTAGTATCTGAGTCAATGTCCTCTCCACTCATTGCCAATGGGTTTTAACTTCGGATGCTTCATCATGATATCAAAGCTAGACTTTAGGAGGCTTTTGGACAAGATTCTTAATTAATTGCCTAGTTGTTTGTAACGTAAGTGCACCTTGTTTCATTGTTCTTTGTGTTCCCTATGGTATGGATCATTTGTTTACCTCTCCACGTGCGGGTCACGGATCGCACTGCAGGGGATTGTCAGAGCTTGTCCCACTATATGATTCTAAGCAGCCTCTCCACTCATTACCATTTGGTTTTTGAGTTGGATGCTTTAACAGATCCCGTAGACTCTGACTTGGATCTTAACAAATTGGGAATCATGCCTTCGACGTACAACAGGCGGATTTTATGTACCGCCTGACAAAGCTTATTTCCACTATTAACTTACGAAGTATCCTAGGCTCCTAGCCCCTACGATTTTCTCATACAATCAATTTTTTCCCTTAGACTTCCCAGAAACAGATACAAGACGTCATTCCCATCCAATTTCATTAAAAATTGGAACGACGAGGATCCCTAATCTCTTTTTTCTTTGGGTAAGGTAATCCCTGCAGTCATAGATGGAAAATGGGATTCGGCTGTGTGTGGCTTAAACACTAATTTTGTTGTTTCTCTGCTGTTCTGTTGATTGCTTTGTTTCTTTGGTGTAGTACTAGTATGTTGCCAGTTTTTTCTTCCTTGTTTAGAGGCTATTCCTTGCTCTCTGCTGAGAAAGTCTGAGTGCATCCCTACGTATTTTGTTTTTTGTTCTTGTACGACTCTCAATGCCATGCCCTGGGTCCATGTTCTTGGTTTGTTTGTCTTAATGGATCCCCTAGACTTTTACTTGCATCGTAATAAATTTGGAATCATGAATTCAGCAGTCATGGGCGGACTCACAAAGCTTATTTCTACTAATAACCTGTGAAATGTCAGTGTCCTAGCAAGTCACATAATGAGTGTGCACAAGCCGCCGAAAACATCCTAAACTACTAAAATATGTAAGAGCGAGGGCTGGGAGAGCACGAAGGTAGAACGAGAATTGAGAGCGCAGGTTCTACTGAAGTATTACATGAATAAGGTCCTAGCCCCTAAGATTTACACATACAATCACATTTTTCCTCAAACAGTCGAACTTCCGAGCACAGATTCAAGACGTCATTTCAATCCAATATTACAAACACAACACTTCAATGACAATACTAATTCACCAAAATTGAAACAATGAGGATCAATATCCGATCAAAACAAAAGACAATCCATACACGCGTCACTGAAAATGTAGAAAGCGTAGGAGGTACCTCGGAGGGAATTGAAGCGAGAGATGAGATCGGGAGGGAACTGAGAGGGATCGGAGAAGAACTGTTTGAGGCGAATGGCCTGAGCGTCGCGACCGTCGTCGAGGAGCTCATGGAGGAGCTCGAACGCCGTCAACAGGTAATTCTCTTCGATGAGGAAGTTCACCACGCAATTGCACAGTGAAGATCTCTCCACATCCATCAATTACGAGTCATGCAGAATCAAACAAACAAAAATAATGACGAACTCTTGTGTCATTCAGCTCTCGAACGCCATTGATGACGCACTTTTGGCTTTGTGGATCTCTGTACTGTGGAGTTCAACGGAAAACGGAGGGAAGGAATAGACAAATTGGTTGCAGGGGATGAATTTTGGAGAGTATTTCGAAGAGGAGGAGATGACGGTGGGTGTGTTATGGTGACTCGCAGCAGTATCAGGGTTGATCGTTCGTCTTGATTGGGATGTCTGAGCGTTGCGGTTAATTGGTCGAGTTTGGCCGGTAGATCTGTATCGAAGGATGAAACAGTTTGGGTCACGTGACATTTGCATCAAATTTAGTGCATCAAGAAATGTCAACTGTGTATACGAGTGATTATAAAACTATACAGTGCTCCCGGATGGAAACGGGTGCCGTAGTGCGGCATTCGAGTCGTACGGCTTGTATTTTATTTTGACATTGAAAGGTTCCGATCTGTAAAGTATCGAGATGAAATTAAGAATGTTGAAAACACATTCGACGCCTCGATCTATAGCACCCCGGATTTGCTCCTGGAGCACCACGACCGCATACATTCCTTACCAGTTAATCGAGATGAAATTAAGAATGTTGAAAACACATTTGAAGCCTCGACCTACCGCACCCCGGATCAGCTCCTGGAGCACCACGACCACCTATATTCCTTACCAGTTACCACAGTTGCATGGGAGCCGCACGTTTGATGGTGAAATCTACCCAAATGTGAGTAGGAGAAAGCCTTCTGATCAGGGACGGAGCCCAAGAGTGGGGGAGGTGGCACGTGCCACCCCGTTCCAAAAATATCGCACAAAAAAGAAAATTGAGAAGAATGATAATAAATATAAAAATAGGAAATATTTAACCAAAGACGGGTTGCCTCCATGGTCTAAGAGCATCCTCATCATCAGGGGAGGCAAATGCCCCTGATGGGTATTTTGTTGAGCCAAAAGGGAAAAAGGATCCCAAAATCAGCCTCAACAATTTTTTTGCAAATTGTAACTTTGCTACAGTAACCCGGTATTTGGGTAGAGTCACTGTTCACTGGTTAAGGATTATTTTAATATTTTTTTTTTCTCTCTCTCTCTTTAGTTAAAGTAGTGTTTTTTTTTGGGAAGTAGGAGTAAAAAGAAATAATAGTTTAATATAGTGAAGTTAGAATAGAGAGTCTGATTTTTTGAGTTTTTGAAAAAGTGACTTGCTAATTTGTAAAAGGTGTTTTTGAGGTTAAATTTGATCCAATTTTTGTTGAGGCTGATGAGGATGCTCTAAGTGCATGTCTCCATTCCTCAGTCACCTGGGTTCAAGTCCCCGCACAGTACTTCTCTTTTTTTTCCCCACCTGAGTTCTTTCTCTCAAGGTTTATTAATTTTCTTTGGAGAGGAGCGTGACACATACAAATATTAAATTTTTTTCCCAAAGTCTAGCATTTTTATTGCATATTTTTCACAGACTATGATGATATGAATATATAATGAAAAGAAAATCAGAAACATGTCAATTAACATAGGAGTGTGAATAATTTAGGGACTACTCATCTCTTTACACCTAGAGCAAAAGAGAGATTTTCTATTGGCTCTGGCATTCATAAATCTTGTCAATATTTTTTATAATGAAGTGGTTCGACTAGCTAGTTATTTACGAGTATACAAAAAAAAAAAAAATACTAAGACATTGTACAAAAAATGAAAAGAAATGCAATTTAGAGTATTGTCGGTTGGAATCAAGAAAAAATAATATCGTAATTTTTGTATTTGAATACTATAAGAGAGTTGGAGAAAGCCTTTATTATTCAAAATAAAAAAGACCATATATAATAATACCTAATTGTATGACTTCCTAATTATTTTTTTCTTTATATTTTTCCGCATAACATGTAACTAATTTTCTATTGAGCGGTGTCACCCCTGTGGCCGAATCCGGGCTCCGTCCCTGCTTCGAATAACCATGTGACAGTGATTCGGAAGCAAGTAATAGTTTTTCAGTTTCCATTGCACCAAAAAAAATTAAAAAAAATCTTTGTAGTGAAAGTGGGAAAATTGCTAGGTGTAGTTATGAAATGACCATATGGTGCTCTAACACCATAAATCGGTAGACAGTTTGTCATTTATGCTCTAGGGCATTTGGGCCTAGGCTATAAACCATTGGAGTGGTGTAGTGAATTGTTGAAATTTGATTTGAAGCTTGACGAGGTTCTAAATTACTCCATCTGATTTCTCCATTTGAAACATAGTAGAAATTGGGTGAGCCATGGCCCATGGATGTACTCAACATGTGGTTACGCAACAACGTAATTTCTGTATCATGTATTCTTGTTTTCTATTCTTAATTATATTCTTTGCGCGTTATGTGTTCGTTGGTTTGACAGAAATTTCAACACTATCAAATCCTTTATTTCTAGTTCTGTAGGAGTTTTGTTTTGGCTTCAATTGGAGCCCAAAATGGTGGACGGTAAAATTGATTCTCAGAAATTAATCAAGATGCGTATAAGCTAACTCAAACAAAAAATACAACCAATAAAAAATCTAACCTCAAGTTCTCAACAAATAAGTCGTATAATACTCTCAGGGCGGAGTTATGTAAGTACAACAAGGATAATTGACAGTTTCTAGCCAATTTCTTTCTTTTTTTCAATTGTCCCAATTTTCTTCAAATGCATAAAAACTCCAAGCATTCTCTTCTTTTCGGGAGCTGATAGTAATACGAATAAAGCTATCATGTATTCCCTCCATCCTTTTTTAAGTGGGTTACTTGAGAATTCCAACTATTTTTCTCTCACATCAACTTTTATAACTTTTACATCTACTTTCTATTACTTACATCTATCAATATAATAATACCCAATAACTTTTTAAAAAGGAATCTACTTTTAAGGGTAAAATAGGAAATGTACCTACCAACTTTTCAAAACACACATTTATTAAGGAACAGCCCAAAATGAAAATATACACACTATAAAAGGGACGGAGGAAATATTGTTTTAGGGGATAACAATTTGGAGTTTAACATGTTTTTGAGGCCAAGGATGGCCACATGGTTTTTAGGATCTTGCAACGTGGTACATCATTCACCTCTGTTGCATAGACAGACACAGACTGCCAGTAACGTTAGCTCCAAACCTCAAGAGAATGCCAACATTGTCTGGCCTCCCGTCATTATCCTTGCCAATTTTTGTCTGAATCTTTCGTGCGACTCTCATTCTTCCAAGTTCCAACTCTTCAATGTATGGCCCAGTTTTTTCCATGCTATCACAGTTTAGTGCTCTATAATATAATAAATGCTATCTAAATCGAAAAAACATGTCAAAATAATACTACGAAATTAGGTAACTCAAATTGAGTCGTGACACCTTTGGCTTACAATATCCTGAACTCAATTTTCGGCTTGCTTTTCAATATGTGCATGAGGATCGCGTCTAGGTCTAGGTGATGGTGGTTTGGTATCTTTTTTCCAATGTCGTCTGATTGTCTATGATGAAATCCTTCTATAATGGTGAGTTTCTATTAAAAATACCGTCTTTCCGTGGGAAGCCAAAAGTGGGTGTAGTTTTCGTTAAATGGTATTTTTGTGAGGCATGTGAGAAGAATGATTTATCTTCACGCTGCAGACAACTGACAAAAATACTGAAAATACAATTTATACGTTAGTGGAAACTGAGTCTAAGTGCCGCTGGACATTCTTGAATGAAATTTCGATAAGAAAATTGAATCTGTGAGCCTATCACTATAAAAGAGAGAACTCAGTAATACCTTCTTATTATAAGTAAGACGATCAAATCTACATAAAAATCTCAGTGAATAGCACTTTCGTTTTCCAACTGGGGACAATCAATTGGGAATCCATCTGACCTAAAACGTTAGTCCTTAAGCCATAGCTGAACCGGACAGGTAGAAAATATCAATCCATCACTACGTCGCGGGCCCGTCACAAGACCCCATCGAAGTGCAAGTTAAAATCGGATTGCATGTAAAGGAGTACTTAAGACCATTAAAATAGAACAAATAGCAAGGCATTAAATCTATCAGTCTTGTTATGCGTACGCACGTCCGCGTACACAAAATACACAAAAGCATCTTAATCATTCATTTCAACAAATCAACAATTCGGATATTAAAAACTCTTTGAACTCTTCCCGGTCAATTCAACGGTCTGCATCTTAATCATTCATGCCAATTCGGACTGTCGCAAATGCTTTCGGACGGTTAAAATACACCATCCGTGCAATATGCATACGCGGGTGTGTATACGCACAACATTATATTTAAGGGAAGGGTATAAACGTTTATATTCCTATAATCATAAAAGGGCATATATCTTAGGTTCTGGACCCCAAAAGAAAAGGGTATGAAAATCAGTTCGGCTGAGGCCTGTAGATACTTCCAAGTTCCAACTTCAAATAAGAGCCAACCATCAGCTGTACTCTCTCTCTCTCTCTCTCTCTCTCTCTCTCTCTCTCTCTCTCTCTCTCTCTCTCTCTCTCTCCACTTCCATGGTTTAATCTCTACTATTCATGGGGAGCTTCTTCAATTTATTTCACACCCAAAGACCAATAATTCCATCTACCCTGAGAACCAATTCCCACTTTTCAGCAACAATCTCAGGTATGCAGTTCTCTGTCCCTTTATCAAAACACAAACTTGTAGCATAGTTTAGTTTGTTCAGAAAATGGATTCTTTTTCTCATAATGAATACCCTTCCATTTTCGCAAGTAAATCGGATATGAAAAGCTCAAAGGTTAGCACCAAATTGTGAGGGCAGAGACAAATATTGTCTTATAATGGAAGTCTAAAGAGTTCATCCTGCCTTACGGTACGAGCATGCGACCAAAGTTGCTGTTGGTGAGATCGATTCCGGGTGCCAGAAAAAGAAGTTGGATATGAAATTTGCTGTTGTTAAATGGAAACCCATCATGTATCTATCTTATTCTAGTTCTCTGAAGCCAGGAAACTTAAGTTGTGTAATCTTTACGTATTTAACAGGTTGGAATGGACAGAGGAAAGCTCGACATTGAAAAGAGAATTCGAAGAATTAAAGCGACTATTGATTTATTTGGAGAAAGGACGATTGAAGGCAATTCAACACTAAGGAAACCCCAAACAGAATTCTCAGAAGAGGTATGACTGGGAATCTCCGTCGTCAAATTCTGAGTGAAATTGCACCGAAACCCAACTGGTTCCTTTTGTGTTTTTTAGATAAGTAACGTCCAATGGTAGTTTTTTAAAATATTGCACAGCAATGAAACTCATTTGTATTTATTTTGCATAAATGTTTTGTTTTGAGTATTTTAGATGAATTAAATTTCTGCCTAATATGTGTTTCTATATCATTTTTAGAGATCCTCTTCAAGAACAAGGGAGCTTCACATGGCAAGGAGGGACATAGGCCGGTTTAACGAGACCAGAAGAACAGCGGAATCCATAAAAGCCCGAGCAGAATCTGAGCTTTTGGTTGCGAAGAAGACAGTGAGAGATCTTGCCTCAAGGATTGAAGAATCCAATTTGAAAACAAAAGCAAATATGGAAAGGGGGAAAGAGAAGAGGGCATTGGCGAATAAAAATGTTGAAAATTCTCGGTATGCAGAAGTAATGAGAGAATTGGAGTTTGTAAAGAAGGAAGTGAGTGAACTCAAACTCGATATGGCTTCAGCTGTAAACGAGAAGAATCGAGCGGAGAAGGAAACCGAAGCCTCAAATTCCAAAATCTCATCCTATTTGAGCTCTGTTGAAGCGATTAAGAAAGAGATCGAGGAAGTTAATGAAGAGCAAGTGTTGGTAGAGTTGGCTCGAATTGAGGCTGTTAAAGAAATGGGAGCCATTGAAGCTCAAAGAAAGGAAGAAGCAGATCGATTCTCATCTGAAATGAAGAAAACCAGAAAGAAGATGAATGAAATTAACCAAGAAATCAACAGCACAAAAGAGACCGAATTGAAACTTGCTTCCACTACTCTTGATGTGAAAATGTTACAGAATGAACTGAAGTCGGCTAATGAAATGGACAGAAGGGTTCAAAGAAATGAGAGCTTTAGGCAACATGAGGGCAGTTTTCAGAAAGGAAAGGAATTGGACTCTCCCTTGGTGTTACAGTTGGTGACACAGGAATTGGAGGCGGCAAACGAAGAAATGGCGTCGATTAGAGAAGAGGGTTTTCAGTTAATGGCTTCAATGGATGTCATAAGAGATGAACTCAAACATGCTTCTCAAGAAGTATCGTGGCTGAAGAAAAAGGAAGAGAAGACGGATATTACCTTTCAAAATCTCAATTCGAAGCTCCTCAGGGCAAACGCCAAATTAGAAGCTGTATCCGCAGCTGAGGAAAAGGCAAAAACAATCGTATCCAACCTATCACTCACTCTCAAACAACTTAAAATGGAAGGTGAGGCAGCGAAAAAGGAGAGGGAGCTTATTTGTGAAGAAACCACAAACATAAAGGCAGAAGTTGTGAAAACCGAGTCTGAAACTGACTCAGCTGAGGAAAGACTACAGGCTGCATTGCAAGAGCTTGAAGCTGTTAGGTCATCAGAAGCAACAGCTCTTGAGAAGTTAAAAACCCTAAGTGAAAGCACAATGAGAGCTAGAGCTTCCGCTACTCAGCACAGTTCCAAAATAACAATCTCGAAGTTTGAGTATGAGTACTTAACTGGACGTGCAGCTGGAGCGGAAGATGTTGCATTGAAAAAGGTTGAAGCAGCTCAAGCATGGATTGAAGCTCTAAAGGCGAGTGAGAAAGAGATAATAATGAAAGCCGAGATGAATCAGAGGAAAGTGAGAGAACTAAGAGCAGCGGAAGAGCAAGAGACTCACAAAACAAAGAAGTCACTTTCCGCCAAAAGAGTGGTTGAGGAGGAGATAAGGAATCGGAGGGAAAGCAGTGAGAAAAACTCCGAACCTGAGAACGTGTGTTGGCTTGAGGGAGAAGCATTGCCTAGAAAATCCATGAGAGAGAATGGCAATTTGACTCCAGCAAGAAGAGCAAAATTCAGAAAATCTGCATCACCTGCATTTCGGCACATGGCTAAATCAGGTTCTTTCCATGTTAAGAGGAAAAGAAAGGTGATACCAAATCTAGCAAAGTTGTTTAATAACAAAGGAATGGAGAGCGATCATTGTGTTTTGTGAAGATTTTGCAGATGTTACAGTCTACAGCTTAAATTCAACTTCGACATGAGTTCAGTATCAGGACTTGGAAGACGACTGCACTTTCAGTGTGCCGATATTTCCTGCATATTCTGTTTCGTGATGAGTTGGTGCTGTACAGAGATGATTTCTAAAAATCAACTAGTTCTTAAATTGTCACTCTTATGGCTATGTTTTCTTATAACATCCATGTTTTTCCCTTTTCTTTTTTTCACTAGCATTATACTTAACCGATTGCCTATATTTTCCACAATTTAATCTCACTGCTCACGATTCCTGAGTTCTTATTAATGAACCCCTTAATAAATAAGAAACCAGTGAGTACCCTTTTGCTGAATCCCAAAGCTAACCATAGGAAAACATAATGGCTTATTTAGACACAATACACTCGCAACCAAATTCACGCCAGATTGCCTAAGCGAACCACCTTACCAGCCTGAGCTGATAAATTGGTGAAAGATAGTCCGCAGTGGAGAGAGGTAGATTAGAGCCAAGCCTAATATGCTAAAGTCCATTTAACACTCATACTCATCGACAAAAACTGGTAGTACCTGAATTTTTGCATGCATTATCTCTAGCTAAATCATCCATTCCATATTCATAGTAAGTCAAAATATTCAGTCCTTCAGGCTAACCAACCTGCAGTCTGCGACTTAACTTATAGATTACCAACAAAAAAAACACTTTACATAAACATTTATTGAACCAACATAATAGTACTGTAATACAAATTTAACTGTATATCAGACATCCAATGTCACTTCAGGAAACGAATATATAAAAATTTAAACAAGAAAAGACGATACAAATGGTTATTTTTTCTCACACATATACTGATACCAGGCAGGGAAGAGCAAAGGAAAAACAGGTAAAAATAGGCAACATCTCCTACAAAATCCCTTCTTTTGGGACAACAAAACTTCATTGTGGCTGTGACGTTCCAATATGCTGCTTAACGTTTTCCCCATGCAGCAGCTTGGAAGCCTCAGATAACCGTACTGTTCCCGCATTAGTCATGGTCTGGTACTGTGACAGCAATGCAGCAGGTGCAGAAGGTTGAGTTTTGTAAATCTGAGTGTAAGCCAAATCATCCTCATATTCGTTTTCATAATGGGCAGCAGCGGTTGTGCATTGAGACGAATGATTGGTCTCAGAAAGATCCATAAGTGGGGGTTGGTCTTGATTTGAAGGTACAGGAACAAGTGGGGTTGCTCCCATTGGCTTGTAAACTTTTGTGGTAGATTCAGGTAGTACTGGAGCTAATGGAGGAGCCATCATGGTAATAGGCGGTTGCATATGGGACCTACTCGGAAGAGTAGTAACATTATCTTGAAAACTACACTGCATGGGTGTATTAAGAGATTGGGTAGGCCTAACAGGCACAAAGTAAACTGGGTATGGAGGATTTGGCTGATAGGGGTTAGGTGTGTTTTGATGCAAAGGTGAATAATACATGGGATAGTAAGCTGACATTGGCAACTGAGAATACTGGGACGTGTAATGGGCACCTGGCTGAACATATGACATCTGTTGTAGGTGTTGTATCTGATCTGAATGCGAAGATACTTGATGAGGCAGTAGCTGAACAGTTTTCATCATATGAATTCCAGCCGGATCACTGGAAATACAATCTGTCCCAACAGCGTTAAAAGAAACCCCAGATTGTGTTGAAGGAACTGGGTCTTGATAAATTGTAGTCTGTGGATGAGAGACGGCACTTGCAATACTGTTTTCACTGTCAAAATCATAAATCTCATTCAGAATCTCATGGTAACAGTCAGAACGGAAAACGTTTTTAACTCCATTCTTGTTTGTTAAAAACAACTATGCAATGGGAAAAAAGAAGAAGAAGAGAACACAAGCATGACCATTTCCATTCTTGTGCTTTCTGTTTCTCTGTGTTCCATAAAAATGAAAAGCTAACTAAACTAGAATCAAGCAAACATTTTAGTTTACAACACAAGCCAAATGAGGGGAGTGGGAAGAGGTGAAAAGGAGAAGAAAGTAAAGGTAGTTCATTCGTACCCCCTGAAAATAATTCCAAGCTCTCTTCCTAAGAAAGTTAGGGGAGCATAAAAAGTACTCCTTTCTAAGGGTGTGAAAAAGTGGTTTAAAAAAGGTCCAAATCTGAGGATGATCCTGAGCTCGTTCTCAGCCGATCTTCACATCCCGGAGGGCCTATGAAGACCTTTCCAGATGGAGATTTCAATGAAAGAATCGAAGTCCCGTAAACTTGTCAGAGAAAAGAGCAATAGCTAACCTCTCTAAGAAAAGCCTAGGGAATCTTGCTTAAAGTCTTCTAAGAAGGAGAAAGTAGTGTTTCTTGGGTAGCGAGTCTTTGTTCTTAACCTAGCTCTCGGTCTGTGAGAGTTTTCAAAACTTAGTTATTCTCTGGTGGTATATTTCACCATCATCTTGTTTGCCCCTTGCGGTGTGAATCTTGCCGCGTTGTTTATCTTTTGCTTATGGTTAATATAGCTTAATTACCACAAAAACAGAAAGGGAGGCCGGAAACTTACACTGAGTGCATAACATGACCATTTCACTTTCTTGTGCGTTATGTTCAGTGTTCCATGAAATTAAAAAGCTTAACAATCTAATCCAGATGGTTCAATTAAACTAGAATGGAAATAAACACTTTATTCTACAACCAAGTCAAAATCATTACTTTTGCAACATCTTCTCAATAACCATATAATGGAACTATAATTTCAGCCCCACGGAGTCGGCCTGATGTTCAAGCTTTAAAACTTATGGGTTTTCTCCTCCCTAAGGTCTCAGGTTCGAAACCGGGAGCTATCAACTCTTGTGGTCTCTTTACTCTGACTCCCGGTTAGTGGACAGCGGGATTGGGTCCCAAGATAAGTCCATTGCCGCATAAGCTGGTCCAAACTATTGATTATCCTCACCTTCTCTGCAAGTGGAGGATTTGGTCAAGGAAGATTTTCAAAGGATTGGCTCTAAATCCCCTCCAGCCACTGCGTTTGACAAAAGGGAGCTTTGGAGATAAAAAGCCCCATTAATGAGGAATTCTCTTCTCTGGCATGGCTGTAAACATGGCCTTCTTTCCCTATAAATACCCGCGTACTTTGACATTCTAAAGAAACACAGAGATTATAGCGATTATGAGTTTGGGTGGACATACAATGAGGTTGGCTGAGATACTGTCAATCCGCTACCCGTGGAGTAGGCGATTTGCCGAACAACCTAAAATTTGTTGTCATTGTGTTCAATTGGGTGTGCGTTTTTATTTCTGGGTGGTATGGGGCATAACATATTAACATGGACATTGTAATAGAAAAAAACATCAAAGAGTCTAGTAACATAATGTGTACCTTTCAATTGAATCTGGTGAGGAAACCTTAACCTTCTTCTCCAGCCCATTAACACCTCCATCTTCCACAACCCCAATTGGAGGCAAATTCGACATCGAAATCGACGAACCAGTCGACCCAAAAGACGAACTAGTCTCCAACACAATCGACTCAGGCACAGACCCCAAACCCGAATCACCACAATGTTCCCTCTGCATTATCTTGACACCCTTCAACGCATCACAGAACCAAGACTCCGCCTTCGACGAATCCATAAGCACCGAAGACCCGAAACCCGAATCGGGTTTCGAAGGGAAGAGGAATAATCGGATGCGGGAGGGTTTAGGGGAGTTCTCGATGCGCTCGAGTTCTTCGATCATGTTGTGGAGGTCGTCGTCGGTGGTGATGGAGATGAGGGAGTCGAGGTCTTCGTTTGGGAGCTGGTACTTGAGGGAGAAGGGAGTAATAGGGTTGTTGTTGAAGAGGGTTTTGGAGAGGTGGGATGTGAGGGAAGAGAGGGTGGTGGTGGTTTGGTGGGGTAGGGAGATTAAGCGGGTGTCGCCGCCGGCGTAGAAGAGGGATTTGTCGTGTGGGCGGGGGAGGATGTGGCCGCCGTAGCTGCACATCAGGCGGAGTTTGGGAGGGGGGTCGGCGGCACCGGTGGCGGAGATGGACGGTGGGTCCATGGTGGGAGAGATCTGGGGGTGCGCCGGTGTCAGAGAGGGAAACACGTGGAGTGACTGACTGGTTTTATAGAGGGCTTTTTCCCAAAGTTTTCGGTGAATTACAGAAAGCATCACTGAGGTTTGTATTAATTATGATAGTACACTTTTGAGGCACTACAAAATTATACCTTCGTCCTTCCCCCTCAAGGTTCCAAGAGCATCTCCGACCCTGACTAGATATCGTTCTAGAAGACGAATTGGTTAGATCTCGTTTTAACAGACGAGCTCTCGAATCCACAAGATAAGTGATAAACACATTTGCGCACAAGGAAAATAGAAATAGCTCTATAATGTTATTGATGATTGATTGAAATGTCCAGGATGCAAGGTTACATCCCTATTTATAATAAGCAAACCCTAATTCGACTAGGACTATTTAAAGAAGAAGCAAATCCTAATTCAACTAGGACTCAAACTAATTAAAGAAGAAGCAAATCCTAATTCAACTAGACCGAGAATCCTAATAAAATTGGAAAATCAAAATCAAACCGAATATGGAAAGATAACCAAATATGGAAAGATATTTATTCTAACCTAAACGAAAATATTCTTAATCAAAACGAAAATATTCTTAATCAAAATCTTATTCTAAAGCAATAAAAATAAAAATAAAAAAAACTTCTCAATCGTGTCCTACATCAGGAATGACAGTTGTAATTAATAAGTGATTGCAAAGAGACATAGGTATGGGTTTGGTCTTGCCAAATTTGGGTAAGGAAAGGTAGAACTCAAAATTGGTAAGACAATGGGTATGGCATTGCAGATGGTTTTTTAGGTTTTTGACCCAAATTTTGGGTATGGATAACGAAATAGGGAAGAATTACAGATGCTCTAAGTTGACGATAATTAGACCCCTTCATTAGTTGACCGTCCAGATTGCTAATAGAATATGCTGACACTGGATGTTAAATATGTTATAGCCCCTTTCGATGCAGAGATTTCATAGGGGGGGAAAAACAAGAGTTATGGTATCTTGCCAAATCACTCATTCGGATTGAGTATTTTGGTGAAAAATGGATAGAAAAGTACAAATATATTTTATTTGTTTTTCCCCCTCTATACTAGGGGTGTGCACGGGTCGGGTAGGGTGTCCACCCGACACCCGACCCGAACTGGTCGGTTTGGAGAATTTGGGACCCGAAACCGACCGATTAACTAAGTAAAACCGACCGAAAAATGCCGTTCGGATTGGCGGATCGGGTCGGTCGGTTTGAGCGGGTTGGGCCACAACCTGGAAAAAAAAAATCAAACTTATATGTATTACAAATCCCAGATTTACGATTTGTAAAAACGATTTTCGTACACAAAAATGACAGATTTACAGTAAACAAGTCAACTTACAAGGCGTCGATCTCTTGAATCCATCTCTTCCAGATCGTGGTTGAAGGGTTGGAGTCTTGAAAATCCATGAGAGAGAGATGTTCACCATCAACTTATATGAACAAATTAAGTTTCAGTTTTCGCCTTCTCTTCATCCATGGAAAGCTGGGTAGTATGAGAGAGAGAGAGACGCGTATAATTTGGGAGAAGAAAGAAAAGACTTTGGGAAAGAGAGAGTACATCTGGTGAGAAGAGAGAGAAGGTGAAAAGAGAGATGGTTGGGAAGTGGGGAACACCACTTGTGTGATAAAGGTGAATGATAGGAGGAAATTAAAATTTGGACAAAGTGTTTACCTGTTGGGAAAAACAAAAATTTGAAATGATGCAGACAACTGTCCTCTCCTATTCGGCTATTCCCTATGCGTAATAATGATGCAGTACACTTCCCACGCGTATACAAGACATATTCGTTTCTGAATATATATATATGTCATCGGGTCGGGCGGGTTGGTCGGGTCAGACGGGTTTATGCTCACCCCTACTCTATACTATCTATCTCGTAAATCCTCTCTATTTTGAAACGATGATAACTTACAAGAAATAGATTTTTTTATTTAGGGGTGAGCAAAATGACCGTCAAACCGCAAATTCAATCCAAACCAATTCAAACCGAATGGTTTGGTTTGATCCCGATTTTTAAAAATTAGAAACCGTGTTAAATGGTTTGGTCTATGGATTTACATCGGCGGTTCTGGTTCTAAACTAATCCGAACCGTATACTATATACATATAGAATTTATTTAGATACAATAATTTTTTTTTCCCATAGTTAATAAATTTTCTAATCTAATGCTCCATTCCACCACCCTATTATTTCACTTCCAAAATTAATTCTTAAACTTGTATATATAATAACCTATTCCTATTATTTCAATACCTTAAAAATACACGGTTGGGGCTTAGTCAATCTTTTTCCTTGGTAACTAATTTCCTAATTTAATACCTATTCCATGGCCTTATTCCTTCACTAGTTACTGCTATTCTGCACTTCTTTAGCTGATTAAAGCAATTGAGTTTTTATGATTTTGATATAAATTGTTCTAATATAAGTTTCGAAAGAGTACTTTAAATATTTTTTTTAGAGTAATTTAAATAGTTTATGGAGATGATATTTCAATTTCAAGCAAACCGTGGTTCAAAACCGAAACCGAACTGTATTTTTATGGTTTTGATTGGTTTGGTTCTATGAATTTTATGGGTTGGTTTGGTTCTCCAAATTTATAATCCTTAGGTAGTGGTTTGGTTCTTGGTTTACTATAAAACCGGACCAATCCGGTCCATGCTCACCCCTACATTTATCACTTAAAAATGAAAAGAAAGAAGAATGATTTGATTATGAGAGGTATGTATAAAATAAAATAAAAAATGGGAAAATGGGAAAATCACCAAAAAGAAAAGACAAAAATTGGTAATCGTATACTCAAGAACAACACTCATAATTCAACTACTTTTCAATCCACTTCCACAAAAGCAAGTAGAACTTGTCATTGTATTATGTAGTGATGCCATATGTGTAAAAACTCTAAAAATTAAACATACATTACATGAAAGTACTCAACCATTCCTTATTTAGACACTATAAGAGATTTCAAAAGAAGAGGCATAATGAGATGTTTTTACACGTTGTGGGGCTGAACGTAACTTCACAAACATTTAGGGGAATATATATGAAAGCCAAACCTCAAGGGGGTTGGTGTAGTTCACCCCTTCGTTTATAGGGTTTACTTTAATTTGCAGAGAGCTATACGTGGGGTTTATTATGCTTAATGACGTACAATTGCTTTCTTGAAACGCATTAGCTGCTTAAGTAAAATATACTGTAATACTTGTGTACGGATTATTGCGTCCAAATCAAGCTCCAGGTCGTCCTTCTATGTGATTTGATTATTCAGCCGATGAGGCTAGCAAATGGAAAATTTAATCTAGTGATTATATTACCCTGAGAAGGTGCCAGATTCCTCTCCCTCACCAAATATTCACTCAAAGGGTGTCTTGGCCCCACGTGATTGTGTGGTGTGGGAGAGTTTTGAAGCATTATGTGACGGTGCTCCACAGCCATAGGATTATTTTTCCTAAGAAATTTTACTCGCACTATGTATATATTCTTTTGTATTTAAGCTGAGCAATGCTAGGGTTATGATATTGGGTGTTCATACACTTGATATTGGGAGCTTGCTCCCATCTAAAGTCTCAAGTCCGATTCCTCTTGTCAGCAAACTCTTGGGGTCAAAAAAGCCATAAAAATAATGGTTTTGATTAACAAGATAAGATACATTGTTTACATCGCTCACTCACCAGTTAGCACGAGCTACTCAAACTCGTATTTGCTCTATTAAAAGTTTAAACATTTAAATACCTTTTTTAGTTCGGTAAACTTTCAGACAAAGCTCGAACAAGTTATTGCACACTCTTCCAACTTACGATGTGATAGGCTCAAATTACTCGAGATTCGTATCAGCTCGATTATAACTCTTTTAGATCAGCTTGTCTCGTAAACAAGTTGAAATTTGGACAAACTTGTTAAGCTAATTAAATTTTAAATCAAGCTTAAACCATCTGGGAAATGGCTACAATACACACATATTAAAGGTGTGTACCATATGCACCTATTGTATGGTCCGGATTGTGCCACCTCATTGGCAATCGTAACATTTTTTAGTGTTTCGTAACTTTTCAGCAATATGATTCGTAACATTTAGTTGTGTCTCATAACTTTTATAAAAAAAAAATCATAACTTTTATAAAAAAAATCGTAACTTTCATAGGGGTGTGTGTATGATGCACACCCAAATAATTGGTGTGTATTGTAGCCTTAGGTTAGTGTTAGAACATGTGTGCATGTTAAGTTCCAAATTGGAAAAATATAAAGACGGTTAAATCCTAATATACAATTGGGTAACTCCCCACTTATAAGGTGTTAGGTCCAAAAAGCAACGTTCCCTTTTTGGTTGACAATTTCGTTGACAAAACACATATTTATTTGTATCCCATTTTTATTGAGTTGTAATTTTTTTCTTATTCTTTCTAAGCTAGTGAGTTTGTAGAGAAATAGAGTGGAATGAGTCATATTCACGTAATTTAAGAGTGAGCAGATCAATCAGCTTTAACTGGATCAATCGGATTCAAAACGAGGTCATTCATTTTTCCAAGGCCATTTGTGTAGATTAATGGATGGATCAATCGGATTATCAATCGGTACCTCCCGACTTGTTTTAGCCAACAGATCAACCACGTTATCAGTCGGTCTTCTAAAATTATATAAAGATGTGTTTTATTCTCTTCTAGGATTAACGAGAGCAGCCTCCAAATAAAACGTATACACCGTTTTTTAGAGGAGAAACCCCCTAGACCTTTTGGGGATTGAATCTTGGAATGGATTCAAAGTTCATGGATCATTGATTATTCAAAAAAAAACTCCAAGAGGTTTATGCAACATTTATTCATCAAACTTGAGTTGCTTCTGGTGAATTTTTAGAAGAATATTCAGAAGGCTTGTGCAAGTGAACCAGATGGCCGCGGCGATGGAATCTGGGACGGAGGACTTGTAGTATCTCTCTAGATCTGGCAAAAGCGAAAGACCCCCTAACATAATTCGAATGGACGCTGACCGCTGAGCCCACTCTGGCCTCGCAGGGCGGGCCCTTGTGGTTGCGAGCTGGAGCTGCCATAGCTTATGGCTAGAGCAATGGCAGGGGGACCCAGCAGAAGTAAGGATAACGAGCGCTCCGCCCGCCAAGCTGATGCCATAGGAATGAAGACTTGAGTGTGCGATTTCGTAGCCGTTCCTGAGCAATTCAATTCAAGGAGGCCGGAATCCTTGGTGAAATCATCCCCGGCGGGGGTCTCTTGGGTGAAGGTGCTAGTGAAATGCCCAATCACTTCATTAATCAAATGCCAAACTCAATCACAAGCTATAAAGGGAAAAAAATCCACTGTGGGGGATGGGGTCCAGATGGACATCAAGACTCAAATCAGGCGATTTCACAAGATTGCCCATGCCTGACTTGGCAATTTCGCGTCCTTGATATGACCGATCATCTCCTTCGTTACCTAATTCTCTAGACAGAGATCACATCACGGTAAGCCCCTATTAAATGGTAGTTCCATGGTTCTAAAGATGCATGAGATGTTCGCCAGCATAGAAAGAACCCGAAACTCCTAATTCACTCAAGGGTCACCCAGAGCTTTTTTCATTGCTTTTTTGCTAACGACATCATTCTCTTCGCAGAAGCCAGATTGATAGCTTTCAACCACTGGAAGGACTATGCAAGCAAGTGATCTATTCCTAGAATCCGGGAGGACAAAGCGAGAGGGAGCGGCTTAGCGTCAGCGATCAAGATCACTGAGTGTGGTGTATCAAGATCACTGAGTGCGGTGTACGTGTTACTCAGCATGTGGTACTTAGGACGTTGTGAGGAGTTACTTTGTTTGGATAAGTATATCTGTAACTACACAATGATTATAGTGATTTGATTTCATCCCATGGTTTTTACCCATTCAGAGGTTTTCCACATTTATCTTTGCGTACTTTGATTGATTACTTGCGTGATTTGTGCTGGGAAACTTTATCTTAGTGATTCTCGTTCATATTGTTAGGGTTTTCTACGAATTATTAGAGAACCTTGGTTTTTCACAAGGCTTAGTCTTTTCAATGAATATGGGTCATTTGATGGAGTATGTTAGGTTCAATCCATGTGGCAGACTCTTTGTTATTATTCCCCACAATATTGAGTCATTATTAGAGAACCTTGGTTTTTCACAAGGCTTAGTCTTTTCAGTGAATATGGGTCATTTGATGGAGTATATTAGGTCCAATCCATGTGACAGACTCTTTGTTATCATTCCCCAAAATATTGGGTCATGTGCATGCTGTGGCAAGATCAATGCATCGTACGAACTCCCAACAAGTGGTATCGATGTTGATGGCTGACAATCTATGTGCAAACTCTTGACGCGCCATGAATGGGCTTGCACGGACAACACTCTGTGGAGCGGAAAGTCCACTAATGCAGGTGATGTGCCCGCGGTAAGGTGATACAAGCATGTGGAACACATGCTCCACGTTGACTCGTCGGGGAGCATGGTGCAACTAAATAGGCACATTGGCTCTCAATGGAGTGTGATGGATGGCTCTGAGTCAATGGAGTGGATATCTAAGTGACGATGAAACAAAAGTGGCTCGATATTAGAGTGCTGCAATGGAGAACTCTGAATCGATGGAGTGGTGCGGAGGATGCCTAGTTCGGGAGATGGGGATAGAGAGTAGTTGATCAGAATTAAGGGAGAGTTTGGATGCCCAAAAATAACGAGGCTCAATGTGTGGTTCACTCATACAGGAAAATTTGTTAGAACATGTGTGAACATGAAGTCTCAGTAAGAAAAATATAAAAATATATTAAATTTTAATATACAATTGAGTGACTCACCACTTACAAGCCTTAGCCGTTTAAGGGATATAGGTCAGCCAAAAGCCGTTTAAGGGATACGGGTTAGCCAAAGTATCTTTGAATTAAGCAATGCGGCGGACTCTTTGCCATTACTCCCCAAAATATTTGGTCATGTGCACACCGTGACGGGATCAATACATCGTACAAACTCCCAACAGTTAACTCATTTGGCTTGTCTATAAACCTATTTTCTTATACCGTACGTCCTAGATTCGACTCTCATCATGGAGTCCCATTTCCCATCCCTTAGGTTAGATGAGGTCAGGTTTCTGTTTCATGGACTAAAAAAAAACTTGCAAACAGTATATCTGACAAGCTTTCTATGCCAAAGCAATGAAATCATTGTACAACCGATACAAGGATCTTAACTCGTCGACATTATTTTCCCTGGCAAATGATTCACGGACTTGCTTATAAGTTCATCTCATTCAAAGTGAGATTGTTTGCTGCATTCTTCATGAAAAGAGAAATGTGAACTATCCCTAACAGGTTTATCTACACATCGTGAAAGAGTCTTCTAATCTGGTCCACTGTCGCAGGCAGTAGAGTAACCGGGCATCGTTTATACTGCACCAAGTAAACCAAGGAAGTGAAGAACGCGTATACAGACAAAAGAAATATTACTGAAATATGAGGAGAAATTTAGCAAAAGAGAATGACGTAATAACATCGCGAGAGAGAGAGAGAGAGAGAGTCAGATTTATGAAATATTAATCCCTTACCACATGGCATTTCTCAAAGATGACCTGAATAATGTTTCTAAAACCCAACCGCAAGTCCAACGATGAAATGAAACCATTTCCGTTTCGTTTCTTGTTTAGCAGTTTACAAGTGCTTTTTGTTAACTGATGGAACAGGCCATACATTACATTCGGAAAGGAGACAAAACAATATGAGGTTGATGTTTAGATGCAAAGAAATATATCATACATCAGTTCTTCTAGCCACAATTCACTAGGTAATGGATAATATACACGAAATACCAAAAAAGGTTAAAAGTTTTAATGCACTTTCTACGAATATCAATACGCAGATATTTATACACCTTTCACAAATATAGATGCATTTCTTGCACATTAACCACTGTCCATTAGTTCAAGGTGGATTCATAAAAGTCCGCCATTTTTAAGTGTCAATTCGGTAAAAGACTACAATAACTACCACTAAAAGTGGGTTGTAAATAGACTTGGGAGCAATGAGGATTTGGGTTCAGCTCCTGGAGAGTGGACGTTCATTCTCTAGTTGATAGGTTGGGTAGGAGTGGTAAAAATAAAATAAAAAAATACAAGTCTCAAATTGTTACCATAGTAACTTCTCATATCGAAGTTCAGAAAATAAATATCAGTTGACAAAATATATGGCAGAACAGAAAGGATGAATGGTAAATTGGAAGGAAAGAAACACTTGAACACAAGTCTGGAGACCTCACCTGAGAAACGTATTTAAATATGCAAGCATAACAGAATACAAATCCTGAGACAGCGAGTACTGATGGATTTGCACGCTTTTGTGAACACAAAGGGCATGTTGCTTTATCAGGTGGCAGTGGAATTCCCTCTTTGGCAATCTGTTCCACAATGAAAAAGATCACAAAAAAGGCCAGATTAAATATCAATTATGTCTGGAGTAACATAGCGTCAAAAAAATACTACTTCAATTTTCTGTTCAATTCAATAATTATGCGCTGAGCTGAGCAAATTAGCGAATGTGAGTGTTTAAGTGCAACAACATGTTTACTCACCCTTGGGGGAGGAGGAGGAGGTGGTGGAGGATACACTGTTGGTGCCGACATTCTCTCCTCCGCTGATTGGTACCACCATTCCATCATCTACAAGAAAACCACACCAATACGATTTTGATTAGGAAATCTCCTCAACATCATAGTAACAAACCTATGAGAATAACTCGATGCCCTGCCAAACATACATGGTCATTTGATTGTTGACACAAACACAAGAAACTTCTTTCTTATATCCGAGACAGGTTTCAGTGTGTTCATGAAATCTCATGAGACTTTCCAGGTGAAACCCGAGAACATTACACACACACACACACACACACACACACACACACACACACACACACACACACAGAGAGAGAGAGAGAGAGTAAGCAATTTCTCAGCAATAAGGAAACACCAAAATGCACCTCAGAGACAAAGGAATGGGATTACTATGACACTTAAATGGAAATTTACAAACTCTGCCAAAAATTGACCATAGTGTTGTGCGGAAGCGTTAACAAACACAGAAAACGGATGCGATTTATGCTATGTAATTGAACAAACCAGAGAAGAGAGGGAGAGAAAGAGCAATCACAAAGAACACAGAGATTTTACGTGGTTCGGCAATGAATACCTACTCCACGGGCAGTCAGATGATTGGGGGTTTCACTAATCAGAAGAGAATCGGATGCCCGAAGGCTACAGATGAGCTCACAGAGTTTCTCTCTCTTTGCCTCTCACAGAAAACCAGATGTGAAAAGCAATTCAATGATAGAAAACCCTAAAAAACGTATTAAAAAGGGTTTCTGTACGGCGCCTTCGTCCGGACCAAGCCCCCGTTGGTCCGGACCAGAGTTACTGAGACCGAAATACACAACCAGTAACTCTCGTCCGGTCTCGTCCGGACAGTGACCGGACGAGGTGCAGCCATTGACCGGACAAGCACTCCTGCAAGCTTCGAAATGCTCATACTTGCTTGGTCCGGACCAGAGAACCCTTGGTCCGGACTAGAGATGCTGCGAACGTGGAAATTGAGCCAAAAAACCAACAAATCTCCACCTTGGCGAGATTGCCAACTGCTGAACCAGAAACTGTAATGCAACAACCAGAAGAACAGAACCAGAACCAGAAAACCAGAGAATCAGATAACCAGATTACCCAACCGAATTGCCCTGACTGCCATCAGAGCGCCCAATGGCGCATGCACCCGAAGGTGCTCAGACTTGCTGCATTTGAATCAAGTCCACGCAACGCTGGAACTTGACCCCAGAAACGACCTTAGTCATCATATCAGCCGGATTGTCAGCAGTACCAATCTTCTCCAACAAAATATTTCCCTCATCAATGATCTCACGAACAAAGTGAAAGCGAACATCAATATGTTTGGTCCGAGCATGGTGCACCTGATTCTTCGCAAGATGAATTGCACTCTGACTGTCACAATGAACAATGACTTGATCCTGCTCAACGCCCAAATCAGCCATTAACCCATGTAACCAGATGGCCTCTTTTATGGCTTCAGTCACAGCCATATATTCCGCCTCAGTAGTGGACAGTGCAACCGTCGACTGCAAAGTACATCGCCAACTAACCGGTCCTCCAGCCATGGTAAACACATACCCAGTTGTTGAACGACGCTTATCCAAATCACCCGCATAATCCGAGTCCACAAAACCAGAAACCAGATCATCAACAGATGCGCACCTCTCGAACTTCAAACCCAAATTCACAGTACCCAGAACATACCGCAAAATCCACTTAGCCGCTTGCCAATGCACCTTACCAGGATTGTGCATGTAACGGCTAACCATACTGACGGCCTGTGCCAGATCAGGCCTTGTGCAGACCATGGCGTACATCAGACTTCCAACCAGGCTTGCATAAGGAACGGTCGCCATGTATTTTCGTTCCTCATCTGTAGTGGGAGATAGCAAAGCACTAAGCTTGAAATGGGGAGCCAATGGTACACTCACCGGTTTTGAGCTACCATCAATTCTGAACCGCTCAAGCACCTTCTTCAGATATTGCTGCTGTGTTAGGTGAACGGTGCCCTTCACCCTATCCCGAGTTATCTCCATCCCCAAAATCTTACGTGCCTCACCGAGGTCCTTCATCTCGAATTCCCGATGCAGCTGAATCTTCAACCTGTCTATCTCCACCTGACTCTTACATGCAATCAGCATATCATCAACATATAAGAGTAAATAAATGAAGGACTTATCCGCAAGCTGTCTAAAATACACACAGTGATCAAACTGGCTCCTTGTGTATTTTTGACCCAACATAAAGCTATCAAAACGTTTATAC
>JAXBDA010003077.1:0-37395 GCA_036023075.1 Gaultheria prostrata | reverse complement strand
TTCGTGGAGATTCTTTCCTTCCCGTGGAAAGATTTTCACGAGGCCGACGGTCCCTGGCCTTTTTTGGTTCCTCCTTTCTTTGCATGGTGTGAGAACGAGAATGGAGATCCTTCTCCGCCTCTTTGAGGCGCTGCTTCAAGTTCTCAACCTCCCGCTCTCATCGGGCAAGTTGCCGGGCCAACTCTTCGGCCTCTTGCTCCCGCTGATCACGATTTTTCTCGTGGTCGCGAGACCTATGGCCAGAGTCTCTCCCATCACGTGGGGGACTCCGACCTCTCCTTTCACCAGAGTGGGATCGCTCCCGTTCGTACCGTACCGGGGTCACAGACTGTCGGTGTCGGCCCCTGTACTTCGGTATTTCCTGTATTTTATCGAAACGCTTCGATCCATGGCCCTTCCAAGAGCGGTGGGTGCCCGTTTCTCCTTTGTTTGGGGCAGTGGCGTGACCATCTCGTCATCTCGTGACATTTCGCGCCTGGGAGTAGGGAACACCGGTTCTGATGCGGCCATGGTTGGATTTCTTTCTTAATCACAAAGAAAAAAGCTTTTTCGTATCTTTCCCACAGACGGCGCCAATTGTAGAGGGCAAGATTCTGGGATCTGTATAGCGCCTCTAAACCTGCAAGACAGAGAGCTGTTAGAGCACCTTTGCCCTTCGTGGCAAAGGCCCTCCGATGCTTAAGTTAGTAAGAGGATACTAAGTAAGCAAAGAATAATGCGTATGAATAGGTTTCACAGCGTACCTCTCACCGTAGGCACAATGCTTGTATTTATAGGTAAAGGTTAGCTTGCTGATCACGGGCCCTTGTTGCCCCAGTTTCCTTATCACGGTAGGAAACGTTTCCTAATAGGACTCGTCCTATTAGGCGCAGTTTCAGCATCACATTGGTTTTCCATAGTTAATGGGATTCCTTTCCATATAGGACTTACTCCCATATGTTTGTGCAATATGACTCTCAATAGGACTCTTCATTCCTTATCCGATATGGAATGCTCACATCATTCCCTTGAATCACGGGATACTCCTCTTATCACGTAAGAGAGTATTCCAGACCCTTCCAGAATGCCTTTCCGTTTGGTTAGCCCAATAGCGGTATAACCGTGCTGCCACATAGCTCGACTATACTGTCGCTGGTCTATAGATCCTAGGACCGAGCTATTCGTAGCTCGGCCTGACCCTGCACCTTCTCGTGGTGCCATGGTCGACTATGTACTGCGTGCCTGGCCCTACTCGTGGCCTCTTTAGCTCGGTTCCCCTGTAGGGTACATCCATGTTGCTGTGCCGAGCTAGGGCACCCTACAGGGAGTACGGGTTTTACCCTCTCCACCACTTTGTTATACGTATCGGACACGCACCTTATTGAGTACATGTGACACTTTTGGCGAAAATTGTTGAGTTTTGAAAGAAATGAGATACATGGAAAGGTTTGATGAACTAAATATGTTGAGATGATGAAAATGGTTTCGGTGACTCTAGGGTTCACCCGTTTGGTGTCCTTAGCCATGGGTGAACGGAGCCCACGAAATCCGGCTGGGGTGAATGGAGCCCACGAAATCCAGCTGGGGTGCACGGAGCCCACGAAATTTGGCAGAGGGATTCATTCCCTATTGAATTAAATGGTTGATTTTATGGAAAATTTGGAAATGGACGTGTTTTGATGTGAAAATGGCGTTTTGGCAAACATTGGATACTTGGACACGAAATTGGACACATATGATACATTTTGGCAATTTGGATTTACTAAATCGATTTTCAAGTTTCATTTGTGTACTTTGAAATGGTTTTGGACACTTGGATACGTTCGGGACATGTGGACACGTTCCTTGGATACTTGGGTACTTCTCGGTTACCCATTCATATTGTGATCCGCTTGTGAGCGCCTTGGTCATTTCACTCTTGTTGTCCCTTCCTCTTGTGTACATATCATCTACATACACCTAGCGTTAGTAGATTTGTTTCCTACTGGGCTAGTGAGCTCACCCTATCATTTTCAGATACACGTCGTGGAGCATGAGTTTGGATGCTTGTGAAGTGATGCATTATATGGAACCCACACATGCATGAAGTTATTTTTCCATCTTATAATTAGTATTTTTGGTAGATGGCAATGTAACTTCTATTTATTCAATCTTTTGACATTATTGGGATTTATGTAACAACTTCAAACTTATTATTCGGGTACGAGTTGGTACCGTTTAGTGAACCGTTGACCGAATTATGTAAAGGAATGTTGACTTAAGACTTTTCTATGGAAGTTTAGTTGACTTTTGACTAGCTTCTATATGTGGATATTCCTAGTATTTAGTTTGTTAAAAAGCAGGGCGTGACATAAGAGGAGTAAAAAGGGAAGCAGGTTTGGTTTTGTGCGGTGCAACGGCTCGGTATCAGCTAGAATAACTATATATAGGGCAAATGGTTTGGAGGTGGAAGGAAACCATCTCTTTGTCAAGAAAGATTGCCATGAACTAGAAAGTAATAGGGAGAGGATTGTTACAACGGTGTACGTTAACAATCAAGGAGAAGATAGGAATTAGGATAATATGGGACACAAAGTCGTGGAACGATAATCGTATGGTTAGGCCATTAAGGGGGTGGTAGTCATGGCAACCTGTGTAACATAAAAAGCATCCAGATCCAACCTATTGGAAATGGATGGTTTTATAGGAGTTCCATTGCCAAGATACGAAAGATGATCCCTACAGATGAACTGGAGAAGGAATTTTGACTGGAGCAGGTCCGAGATGTCCAAATCAAAGCGAAAGGAAAGATGAGCGCTTTGTGTGGATATCATGTTTTGGCATGCCTCCCAATATTTGGTCTATGCAAACTTTCAAAGAAATTGGTGGCAATTGCGGCCAGTTTCTTAAGGTCGATAATACACTGAGTGGAAAATCATATGAAAAAGGGAAAATTGGTATTGCCACTGAGCGTATTCAAAAGGTGAAAGGGAAGATTGAGCTCATAGTAGATTGGGAGAAATATAACATTAGAGTGGAAGAAAAAGAGTCTTTGAGTATAATTACAACAAGTTTTTCTTTCATTGATTTAGAGATGGAAGCAAATAAGAATGATGTTGATTTGAACCATAATAAAGATGATGTGGAGGGTATAAATGACGATCTAGAGTCAAGTATTGATGATATGGATGCTAACTCAACAAAAGGCAGTTCAGAAAAAGATTTAGAGAAAGTCCCATCAAACCATATTTTTCCACCATGCCAACCAAAGGACTATGAGGAAAATAGTAGGTTTGTAGACGATATTCAACTTCATGGATCGACGCAAAGTAGTAAGGTGGAAGGAATAGAAACTACCAATGATTATCGAAGCGTAGAGACCAAATCTCATTTGCAGATAGAGGTCATACTATTGGCTTTACGGGGGCAAGCATCTAACCTGTATTCGAGGACTAATTGCCTTCACCCGTCGGTGTTGTATGGGCAGCATTGCGAAGCGCCTCATGTCCGCCTGCCGCTAAGTGCAGGGCTTTGCTTTGCCCTTTAAGATTAAGTTGCACCTTCCTCTAACATCAATTGCTTTAAATGAGTTAGTTAGCACCTGATCCAATAAGTGGTATCAGAGCGAGGTTAAAGGTTCGAGTCCTGAGGCTGGTGCTATGGGGGAAATTGTTGGCTTTATGGGGGCCAGCATCCACCATGTACTAGAGCGCCCATTCTGGCGCGCGAGGCAAGCGTATTGGAATGACCAACCACTTTCACCTGTCTGTATGGGCTACATTGCGAAGCACCTCATGTCCTCCTGCCGCTAAGTGCAGAGCTTCGTTCTGCCCTTTAAGATTAAGTTGGGCCTTCCTCTAATTGCAATTGCTTTTAGATAAGTTGGTTAGCACCTGATCCAATAGATACGTCCAAACGCATCTCATCAGATTTCACAACAAAGAGAGAAGAATTTGCACAACATTTTGGGAGAAAGATCAATCCATGATGCTATTCTAAAATTGGAGAGGATGATTGCAAAGATAAAAAAGAATAAACATCTTTCTTATTTCATGACTAAAGCTGTCAATATGAAGAATAAAGACAGGGAGGTACCTTCTTCTTCTTTAGCATCGTTTGACATTAGTCAAAGAAATTCTCTTTTGTTAAAGCAAGCTCGGGAGGCTATGAATACTGGTGCTTTGTTGGGAGTCAAGTTTAGAGGGGTGAGATGTCACGCCTATAGAGGGTAGATTTCACGTATCTTGATGGTTCCTCTAGATCTGCAAAATAAAAAACAGTTAGAGCACATTTGCCCTTGATGGCAAAGGCCCTCCGATGCTTAAGTTAGTATACAGATACTAAATAAGCCAAGGGCAATGCATATAACAGTGAGTTACAGCGTACCTTTTTATGTGGGCATCACGCTTATATTTATAGATGTAGGTTAACTTGTCCATCAAGGGTCCTTGTTGCCCTAGTTTCCTTATCACATTAGGAAACCTTTCCTAATGGGATTTGTCCTATTAGGTACAGTAGTATTACCATACTGGTCTCCCATGGTTAATGAGACTCCTTTCCATATAGGACTTATTCCCATGTGTTCGTGCAATCTGACTCTTAATAGGATTCCACATTCCTTATCCGATATGGAATGCTCACGTCATTCCCTTAAATCACGGGATACGCCTCTTATCACATAAAAGAGTATTCTAGACTATTCCAGAACGCCTTGCCATTCTGTTAGCCCAACAGCGGTATAGCCGTGCCGCCACGTAGGATGGTTGTATTGCTGCTGGTCTGTAGTCCCCCGAGCCGAGCTATTCGTAGCTCGGTCTTGACCCTGCACCTTATCGTGGTGCCATGGTTGACTTCGTATTGTGCGCCTGGCCCTACTCGTGGCCTCTCTAGCTCGGCTCCCCTTTAGGGTACATCCACATTGTATGGCCGAGCTAGGGCACCTAAGAGAGAGTATGGGTTTTACCCTCTCTAACGCCCTCGATTTTCAACATAATTAGATAAACACTTCTCATATAAAATTAATTAACATCATCCAAACATTTCATTCCAAAAATCCTCTCACAACCCTCCAATATCCAATTACATAACAAAGTCTAATGGGTGCCCGTACCCCATGTAGCAATAAGAAGTATAGTGCAAAGTTATTACATTTCCAAAGTAAAAAAGGATGAAATAATTGAGTTACTTATTCATCTTCTCAAAAGCATGATATAAAAGATGATCTAATAACTCAATAATGAATGCTCCTCATCCAACTCATGCACTCCATGCACGCCAGCTCATGATCCGTGATATGAACCTGAAAATAATAGGGTGAGCTACACTAGCCCAATAGGAATATTTTCTATAAACGCTAAATGCATGTGAGATGAGATGAACATGAGTGTGATAGAGTAGCGCAAAACAACCATTGATTTACAGATGCCAAGGCATAATCATAATGAGAGTCCACGTGTCTACATTTTCATAAAAATCCCTTTTTTGTCAATGAAATCCCATTGCGTAATATCACTAAATTCATTACAACAGTTCATTCATTTTTCCTTTCTCATTTCAAAACTCAATGTTGTCCACATTTTCAAAACTGAGAATTTTGGATCCTGTAACCCCTGCCGAGTATTTTAGGTCTCGTAACCACAGCCGAGCATTCAGGACGTCTCCCTAGGACCTTGTAACCCTCTACCGAGATTCTTGGGCATTGTAACCCTTGCCGATATTCAAGGGGCTCGTAACCCATATGGGGTTCTAGTAACCACAATCCATCTTTAAGTCATAAACATTTTCTTTTTAAATGTCCAAGTGTCCCCTTCAAAACATAATCCGTTTGCATTAAAAAAAAAACATGTCCATTGTCCGCTAAGTTGCATCAGTCATGTGTCGTGCGCATATGGGAATCAAACTGTCATGTGCATTCGTAAAGCATCAACGCAACAAGATTAGGGTCCACGATAATAGTCCAAACAAGCTTTACGGGGATGATAAGAGATAACTCGATGGTACAATCAAATAATCCAATCGGAGGCCAAATGGATGTTAAATAAGCAACTCAATCAACAAAACAGCCGATACTATATGATGTTTCAAGTGAACAAGACATTGGGAAAAGGTCCAAGACCCCCGAAGGTCAAAAAAGGCTCAAGGCAAAACCAAGAATTTAGAACACTGTGGTATCGATACCTTTTTATGAGGTATTGATACCAATCGACAAGCAATCAAAACAGAACACATGATGTCGATATCTGAGTGTCTCGAGCAGAATTTTGAAAGGTTTTGGTATAATAAAAAATACTTCAAGCCATGTGAAAATTAAGCACAAAACAACTCTATAAACGCTTAGAGAGTATAGAAAACACCCCTACTTCAAAGTTCAAGCTTCGATCAAGCTCTAAAATCAGGGCGCAAGCAAACCCTAGCTTCTAATTCAAACCCCAACCGAAAACAAGCTCCCAGAGTGAAATGCAAGCAAAACGCGTGCTCCAATAGCGTGAATATGACGGATCTATGGTGGATCTTCAAGGGTTTTGAGTATGGGTGATGGGTTTGTGTGAATTTTGTGGAGAAAGTGGAAGAAAATTGAGAGAAGAGGAGGGTGAGAGGGTCCGGATGGTGAGGGATTCTCTCTCTCTCTTTGGTGAGGGATTTTTCGTTCGAGATTGAATTTCGACGATCCGAACTATTAGATGTGTTAAAAACATGTTTTTAAGTTCCAACGCGAGGATTGGTTAAAATAAAATACCCGGAAGGGCTTGATCCGAGCATTTTTCGATAAAAATGACGTTTTTTATTGAAAAATGCTCGGATCAAGCCCTTCCGGGTATATATTTTTTTACAAATCCTCGCGATGGACCTTAAAAACACATCTAACGGTTCGGATCGTCGAAATTCAATCTCGAGCGAAATATCCCTCACATAAGCTATATAAGGGATCCCTTATAAGATCTTCTCTTTAAGGTCCAACGCGATGATTCGTAAAACAAAAAATACCCGGAAGGGCTTGATCCGAGCATTTTTCGATAAAAACGTACATAAAACACATTCTAAATACATCTAAAGGTTCGGATCGTCGAAATTCAATCTCGAACGAAAAATCCCTCACATAAGCTATATAAGGGATCCCTTATAAGATCTTCACTATATATATATATATATATATATATATATATATAGTTAATTGATCTAGGGTCCAAAAGTGGGACTTATTGGATCATTTAGTCCATGCTAAAGTTTTACAAGTTCTAAGGTCCATGAATTTTTATTTATTTTTTTAATTTTTTTTTTAGGATTTATGCACTTTCAAATGGTACCCTAGGTTTTAGGCTATTATAGTGTTTTAGTAATTTAGACACTTTTATAGGGTACCTTAGGATTTTAGGCACTTTCATAGGATACAAAAAAAAAATTGGTAAGGTAAAAAAAAATGAGTAAAAAGATGCCAGTATGAGGACTGGACAGGTTATAAATTTGTTTGATGGATTAATGGGGTTACAAATCCTTTGCCAAGGACTTTTGAACAAGTCGCCCATATATATCATCCCTTATATAGTGTCAACACAGTCTCACCCCTCCAACTTTCAAACCCACTTCAATTAAGACCCATGTCTAACTTATTAACACATTGACCCACCTTCTAACATTCAAATGTAATTACATAAAATCCCCAATTTATTTCAAAAAATTTACAAGAATTTATGGTCTTTACATGAAAAACTCCACTTGATGAATCTTGTTGAAATGAAAGAAGAGGCTATTGCTGAGAGGAAGAAACATGATTTTGCAGATTTGGAGGAAGGTTAGATTGATGATTCAGAAGATGGAGCCTCTATTTCAGTAGAGTTCTAATTCTATAGCTTTTGGTTATTTGGTCTCTGTTGAGGTCCTTTGAGGACTGTGCGATTGTGTCGGGGTGGGTGAGCGGTCTTTCTTCATTTGCTTATGGATGATTGGCTTCTGGTAGAATTATTCTGCTTGAAGTCGGTGATTAGGTTTTCCTCTGGAGCAGTATTTGGGCTTTCCTATTCTGGTTTAGTGGACTCTCATCTATTTAGAAATGTTTTTTTTAGGTTTTTTGGTTGTTTTTGGTGGTGTGATTTTTATTTTAGGTGTTAGGATACAAGGCAATCTGTGCTTTTTTGTCCGTGGCCTAGTTCGGTGGTTGGCGTCTTGCCTTCTTGGGTTTCGGATTTTGGGTATCCTTTGATGCTTTGCACTTGGTCTGTTTAATTTTTTTTCTCTAAAAAATTAATAAATCTCGACCCCAAAAAAAACATATATTACAAAAACAATTAATAGGAACCAAACTAAGTTTTTTGAATTATAAAAGGAATAAATTAAAATGAACCAGTGTGGCCGGTGGTCACTGCCAAGGACGGACGGAAGCCTAAATATGTTCCATGACATTGACCCCTATTTAACTCTCACATATGATATCACGTTTGGACACGATTTCTCATGCTGAGAGGAAAATTTCAAAAATACTACGGGCCGAAGGAAGGGGTACCGGAAATGTACTAACCGTATGCGGAGCTCACTTTTGTGTCACATACGAACAATTCAAACAGTTCATTAATTATAAAATAATTTTTCGAGTGTTGTTGCCAAAAATCAACTCAATTAGATATGTGTAAGTGGGTACTGATCAAGTATGCAAATAGCTCATTCCTAATTTAGAATTTTGAATTCTGAATGAAAACGTGAAATTTGGATCAACCATTTTTATAAATCCAATTGAGCTGATGTTTTTCAGGATAATTCGAAAAATGATTGAAATGTTTGGATTATTCGTGTTGGTCTCAAAAGTGGACCCAGCATGCGGTTAGTACATTTTCGGCACTCTTTTCTTTGGTACCCATAGCTGGGTCCGGAAAATAGTATACCGAATAATCCTTCTTCGAGAAAAGTCATGCAGGCTAGTTTTGTCATTTCGCTTCAGAAGCAACGTGTCATTTCAAAAAGTGCCAACTTTGTACCACCTACGTCCCAAAAAGTTAGGGCGACTTTGGATTCCAACATTTTTCAAGACATAATCATTAGTATATATATTTATTTTTACTTTTCTCATTTACCCTTAATCATAACAACTTTGTATTTAAGTAATTCTTGTCACATAAAAAATGGAAGGGCAAAATTTAAAAATCATCAAATAAAGTACATTAATTTTTGTAAGCAAAATAACAATTAGGAAAAACCTAAAATAAAATACTGGATCAATTTTTTGGGACGTAGTGATATTAGCATTCTCCTTGAACGAAACAACCCCAAACGAAGATAATTTAGCGCAAAAATAAAAAAAATCTAAGATGGGTGAGGAAGAGCTACTAGCATGTTGGGAAAATTTAAGAGATAGACAGACAACCATCTAATCACAATCCCTTACATATACGTGTGGTCCACTCACAATTATGACATGGGCCCCATGTATATGTGAGAGGTTGTGGATTGAATAATAGTTGGATGGTTGTGTACCTAGTATTTTTGAAAATTTATTAGGTGGTCTTAGATACCGCCACGTGGTTATCCAACACCCTTCTTCGCTACTCCCTCCATCCGGATTTGTTAGTCCCTTTTTGAAATCCGTGTTATTTTTTGTTGCTTATATCTTTCAATATGTATCTAAAAAAATATGCAATATGAATCTTGTTTCATAAATCTCGATTAGTTACTCCATCCGTCCCAAAAAGTTAGGGCCACTTTGAGATTCCAATTTTTTTTCAATACATAATCATTAACCAAACCAAACCAACCCGAGCCTTATCTCCAATCAATTGAGGTCGGCTTCAAGACACAATTATTACATTTTTTTATTTTTGTCTCTCCAATTTTGCCCATAATCATTACCGCTTTGCATTTAAAGGGTTCTTGTTACATAAAAAAAGGAAGGATAAAATTGAAAATTTATCAAATAAAGTACATTGATTTTTGTAAAGAGACTAACATTTTTTAACGGCCCAAAATGTAATAGTGGGTCAGCTTTTTTGGACTGGGAGAGTATATAATAAAAAAATTGCAAAATCATGAAAAATTATACTAATAAATTGAGAGATTTTAACAATAACAGATGATACAGATTTCAATTTGAATAATTACTCTCCTCTCGGCTGACACAGCCGCTGTCCAATTTTGAATAATTGAGAAATTGAGAGATTTTTGTCTCTCCAATTTTGCCCATAATCATTGCCACTGGCGTTACTCGTTTTGGTTTTCAAAAACTGATTTTCTCAATTATTATTCAATTATTATATTTATTTTAAAATATTATTTTTCATTTCTTTCTTTATCTCTCTCCAATCATTTATACCTATTTTTTAATTAGTATTCCCATTTCTCTCTCTTATCATTATAAAAATCAAAACTCAAAACTCAAACCAAACATAACTAGCATGTTCCGAAGTATTAAAATAAAAAACAAAACGAGTACAGGCAGTCAGGCACAGCATGTGGAAAAGTGGGCTTACAAAAGATTCCACGGAGTACTATTTTTCAAAGGCAAAATCTAATGGGTGGTCAGGAGTGTGATGCACGCGCATCACATTCACGCTAAATTTTGGGGAGTTTGAAAACAAGGACCCAGGTTGTACGGACAAAATGACACCTTTTCGGATGAAATGCCGAAGCTGTCCTTCTTTAACATCTCTAAGGTAACTGGACTAAGTTTTACATCCCAAATTGAACGGGTCTTGTTGGTGGATGTACCATTGCACCCGTTAAGGATACGAAAAAGTATGTTTATTGGGTCCCACTTGTACTATAAAATACACTTTTAAAGTACAAGTGTGACCCATAAGTGTATTATTTTGTACACTTAACTGGTGCAACATTGCACCCGTTAGCATTTTCCATAATTCACATCTCTTCTATACATAAAAATTTCACTAAAAAAAAAAAAAAAAGTGTTTTGACATTAATAATGTCACAGATACTAAAAAATTTACAAACTAGCACACTAAATGTACACATCGCAAATATCTTGCATGGACTGTTTTAAACTTTGGCGATATTTTGTAAAGAGTGTACCGTACACCCCCAAAAAAAATAGCCACAAAAAAATTGTAACTATTCCGCAACACCGCGACTTAAAAAGAAAATTACCGTCAAACAGATTTAATGAAACTTTTTACGTTGAAAAATGATTAAAGTCAGAGGCTGATAAAAATCGCTCTGTATTTTTTTTGGTAAATTATATTGAGGCTGAGTTTTCACAAAACGGTATTTATGCCTGGTCGATGGGGTTCACTTTTGGGTCTCGCAATAATAATTCGAACCATTTAATAATTTGAGAATAATTCCCTGAAAAAATCAGCTCAATTGAATACACGTAAGTGGGTGATGTAATGTATTGTGAATGAAAACTTGAATTTTGGATCAATCACTTACGCATTTCTTTTTTTTTTTTTTGCCATTCGATATACATCAGTGGGGGGTTAGCGGGGGGAATTATTGAGTTAGTCCAAATGGGGTTTATAAGCTATCCATAGCCCTAAACCCCAAACGCCTCTATCGTGGCTCTAACCCTTGTCTCGTTTGTGAGATTTAGAATTTAACTTTCATAAATTAACTTAAGTCTGAAACATAACGAAGTACATGATTTAGAAATAAGATTACCTTAATATAGTACTGAGGGGGTGTTCAGCTAAGGTAGTTTTTTGGTTTTTTGTCTTTTCACGGCTTTTTATGTGATGTATTGTGAGAGAGGGATTATCTCGGTTTTAGAAATAAGCTTGCCTTTTGGCTTTTTCGAGTTAGTGGAATAGTGCATGAAATGAACAGAGCATTATAGAGATTAGGGTTAAGGTCTTCTTCTGTGATTGGTCCCTGATTGACAACATGGTCTTCATTCTGGTAGTATTGCTCACCTCCTACTACTTGTTGATACATGAAGTGAAATGCAAAGGCCAAAAATAGCATCATGAGTTATGCATCACTCAATAGTTAACTCACAAACCCTTACCTACAGTTAATCATAGTTCATATATGATTGAAAATAAGTACAAATATGAAAAGTAAGTAAATGATTTGAGTTCCTAGCCTTTAACTAATAAGGCATTTATAATTCAACTAAGTTTTCCACCTTGAGAACATGCTCCCATTTTAACCACCAAGACTGTGACAATGTGTGTAATTCTACTTAATTAGATTCTTAACCGCCATTACGAGCAAACGAACTAACCCACCCAGAACACCATAGTATAGAGAAACGCAACTATGATTTTGTATATCGATTCTCATAATGTATCTATAATTCGATATGTCTCATAGTGCAAAAGTACTAATTATGTCTGGACAATCAATCTTATCCACCATCTCATATCTCATGTTCAATAGATAGAATAGAGAATTTATTCAACTTTTCTTGTGACATAGTTGACCGAAGGTAAGACTTAAGACCGAAGGTAAGATTTGATGTTTACTTTTTACTTTTGGGTCTCCATTTGACTCCAAATATGGAGACCCAAAAATAAATTTTGAGATCAAATCTCTAAAAAGTACGATGGGTCCCTCCAAAATTCTCTTATAAAGTACAAAAGTAAAAGAAATGGAAGATAAATTACAAAATATCCCCTTAATATATCCCATCAATTCTTCATTTTGGAGTTTTGGAGATGGGTGGGAGATGCCCTAAGGCTTAAGTAAAAGGGTATCATTGTCCTTTCACAACAAGGGCACAAATAGCAATGAACAATTGCAAAGAGTGGAAGAGTACTGACGTACAGTTTGGTGCAGAAGTGATAGAAAGCACTTGTTTAATCTCATTTTGGACCACCCAATGAGTGATAACTAGCAAAACCTTGTAAACAGACTCAGTAGTCATTCCCACTTTATTTCCCATTAACTCTCTTTCTCTATCTCCCCCCATTTTGAAAAGTCTCATTCCACTAATTTAAAAAATCAAAAGTTAATTTATTGTAATTTTAAGACAGATCATCCCTTCACAATACATCACATAAAAAATCACAAAAAGCCAACGCATATTTCAAGCTCTCACATAAAAATGCTAAAAGTCAAAAAACCAAGTTAGTGGCACACCCCCTAACTCAAAAATCCAAAAGCCAGTTTGTTACGTTTTTCGAGACAGGTCATCCCCCACAATGCATCACATAAAAAACCATAAAAAGTCAATGCGTTTTTCGAGCTCTCACATAAAAAAGCTAAAAAACCAAAAAGCCAAAAAAGTTAAGTTAGTGGCACACCCCCTAAAATAGTGTGGATTACACCAAAAGTAATACTCTCTCCATTCAAATTTATTTGTCCACGAATAAACTTTTTCAAGTCCCAAAATATTTATCCATTTTCCAAAGTCAAAGCATAAAGTATGGGAAAATGAACATATTCAAAAGGTGATGAAAAAACTCAAAATACATTTACGTCTACTTTTATACATTTTTTTACATACTTTTTCACCCTTAACATAAATTCAATTGTGTAAAAATAAAAGAAGTGAACAAACGTGCAAGCGGTATTATATAAGGGAAAACCTATGGGTACACCATTTTGATGTACACCAAATGTACACCACTTTCGTGGGATTCATTTTGGATCTCACACAAATGATTGAAGCCGTTAAATATTCTTAAAATGCTTTTCTAAGGGTCTCTGTAAAAAATTAGCTCATTTTAACACCGGTAATGACTCGATCGATTTTGCGCCCAATTTACTGAAAGGAAATTGGGCAAATAATCGATCGAAATCTTACCGATGTTAGAATGCGCTAATTATTTTCAAAGGTCCTTAAAAAAATATTTTAAAAATATTAACCGGCTCCGATCATTTGTATGAGAACCATTTTGAATCTCACAGAAGGGGTGTATATTTCGCGTACACCAAAAGTGTGTACCCCTAGCATGACTCATAATCTAAAGGTGAAGCCTGAATTTGTGCCAACCGAGGCTGACAGCGACGAATTGATTCAAAAAAGTGAGTTGCACAGGTGACAAGAATAAATTGTATTTTTATCTATGAAAGACCACCCAATGGGCTATAACTAGCAAAACCCTTAATTAAATTACCGGGAATAAAAGTGGCGGGAATGCATTATTTTGGCCTAGTGTTTAAAGATTCACGAAAGACACGTGGCTGATCGTATAACATGTCTTAATTCTTGAAGGGATATCACCTAATGGGTGTTTTCGGACAAGACATAAAATACCTTTTTTGCTATCAAATCAAAGTCTTAACCAACTGAAAATGGTATTCTATGGCCTCCACTTTTCCGAAGATTCATTTTTTTGAAATGGAGATATATCCCTTTGTCCCTTTGTCCCTTTCTCCTTCATTTCCAGTTACAGTTACTTTCATTTACTACCACTTGTTTTGCTTTAATTTTTGTGTGGAATAGTTTATCTCGGAAAAGAAAACTTGGAAGTAAAAAATTATTATTAAAATTTTACAAAACTTAAAAATAATTTTATATTCACTTTATTAAAAATTATGTGAGAGACTGTGCCATTTTATCCTGTCATACAAGTCTCTTTGTTGAACATCTTCAATAGCAAGATCAACCTACGTATCTAGATCAACCTCTATATTTTTCGACCACTCACTCTTTAGAGAGAAGCCTGAACCTCGCGGCTTCCCCACTTCTATCCTTGGAGACCACCCGTTCCGCATCTATCTATTCCGATCTCGCTGGTACATGCAAGTAAACGAAATAAAGTTGTTTCTAAAAGACTCTGACAGAGCGGGACCGAGCTGTTTATAATTCTTTATATCGATTTATATAGTGCATCTATAATTTGATATACCTTATACTATAGTGCAACTGTATTATTGTAAATCGAGTACCACAGTGTAAACGTAACTACAATTTTGTACATTAACTAGGGGTGTCCACGGATCGGATTCGGCCGGTTCGATACGGATTCAATCCGATCCGATCCGGTTAGAGCGGATTTGGGTTTTTAGGATCCGGTAACCATCCGTAGGTGACATACGAATGGATTGGATCGATTACGGATTTCGCGGGTCTGTTCTGGATCAATTTGGCGGACAACCGGTCGGCAACCCTTTCCGCCATCAAATTTCGTCTAGAGATATACTAGAGATATTTCAGCTGGGGAGGTTGTGGATTTAAATGAGACAAAATATGAAGAAATTCCCTAGGAGCTTGCTTGTATACCATTTCAAGAGTTTTTTTCTCACCATTATACTGTTTTCGGGACAACAGAAGACCAACAAGCATGAATGCAAGCACAGGCCACACCCACTGTCAAAAGATGGCATGCTAAGAGTTCGAACAAGATCACAAGAATCGGAATGGAAAGTAAATTCACTTAGGAAGTCTGGGACAACTTCTTCTAAGAACAGAAGTAATAATTATGCGCTTTGAACCAATAAGCAAATAAACAACTTCTGAATGAGAAGTCACCAAAAATCAAGCTCAGGTCTAAGAGCAATACCACCCCAGTTACTGCACTAAGTAAAGATTAATAAAGCATTCAAGTACCCCCTACCCATTGAGTTTACTATTCTGTTAAATGCACAGCAAACTGACAATTTTGTGACTTAAAACATGTGCTGGAGTTAATCCTCAACTTGAAACTAGGGGTGTCCACGGATCGGATTCTGCCGGTTCGGATCCGATCCGGTCAAAAGCGGATTTGGGTTTTTAGGATCCGCAACCCATCCGTACATACCTCGGATGGTTCAGATCGGATAATCCGCTGGGCAGCCTTAACATTAACTACTATAGTCCAACTATTAATTGGTACTTTACATACCATAGTGCAACTATTATACTTTAAGTTAAGTACAACGGTGCATGAGAACTTGTGTTTGCTTTAACCTTCTAACTACAAACACAATCTTACCCCCCCTCTTTATTTGAGAGTCCGACTGAGGGTATACCAATTATTCCACACCAAATGTATAATGCGTTGTATGAGATCCATCTCAGAATTCCACAAATAATTGGAGCCTCTAAAATTAAGTTGTAAGGTTGTCTCTTGTGTCTACAAAATGACTAATTTAACCTTTGAACTTTTGGTCATTTTCAGATTCGGTACATTAATGACAATTTTGCCGTCAGAAAAGTACTACTAACAATAAATTGTGATTGTTATTTCGTGAACTTTTATTATTTGTTCTCATAAATTTTGGAATTAAAAATATTTTTAAAAAAATATGAGGGGGCCGGTCAAGTAAACCAGTTACCCAATGAGGGCGGGGCAGGGCACAAATATGGGGGACAAAAATGTGACAGACGGAGGGGGCCATTAGAAACTATAACCAATTTTTTGAGGCATTGTGAATAGTTAAAAGTGGACAACAAATATGGGACGGAGGGAGTAATTACTGGGTTGGGAATAAGGAAGGAAGAAGAGAAAAAAAAAAATAGTTTTTGATGTGTTCAAATGCCTTGCAAAATGTTGAAGGTGCATTGAAAAGTGTATTTTTTTCGTCCTCTTCCTCTATTCACAACACAATGGGTTGTCATTAATATTTTCCACCAAAAAATGTAGTATAACGGCTTAGAGGGATCACTTTTTGACTCCACACCTAATTTGAACCGTTTAATTAGCTCAATTCGATATGTGTAATTGGTTGATCCAAACTTTCTGATTTCTTCCAGAATTTAGGATTCTAAATTCTGAATTCTAAATGAGAAATTCAAAAAATTAATTAATGGTTCGAGAGGATTAGGGTGATAATTGAAGATAAAGGTAATGAGTGGAGAGAAATAAATAGAGAAATGAGAGTTCTAATTAAAAAGAGTGTAATGATTGAAAAGAGAAATAGGGTAATGATTACAGAATTAATCTAAATTAAATCTCACAAACGAATATAGTTGGAGTACATTTTTGAACTTTGGTTTAAGTTTCCAAGTTTCGAGAAAAAAAGAGGTGATATGTTAGTGGTTGGCCGAGTTTTCCATTTGCTAAAATGGAAAACTCATAAAATCAAGTGGATGATTTTAGTAAATGAGAAAATCAGGTGCTAAAATCAACCCATTTAAGCAAAGAAAAGTGGGTTGATTTTAGCACTTCATTTTCTCATTTGCTAAAATCACCCACTTGATTTTATGAGTTTCTCATTTTAGCAAATGAGAAACTTAGCCTGAGTTGGATTTAATGTGCATATAAAAAAAGGGGATATTAATGTGCATATACGTTGGAAATAAAATACTACTCCCTCTGTCCCAATTTGTTTGCTCACTACGAAACTACGTGCAATTTTCAAACTAAAAATTAATGTATTTTCAAACTACGAAATTATTTTAGTTTGAAAATTGCACGTAGTTTTGTAGTGAGCAAACAAATTGAGACGGAGGGAGTATATATGTAGACTGGATGAGTGAGAGAGAGAGAGAGGGGAGAAATGCTTGGGGTCAATTTGGTAGTTTTACTCTACCAATTTATTCTTGTCGGCTGGATTGACATTGGATTGATGTTAAAGGGAAAAAGCAATTTCAGGTAGACCACCCACGGGGTGGTATGTAGATTTTGCCTTTAATTAATGCCGGAAAAAAGTAACTTTAACCGGCGATTTTCAAATTACCCGGCAAAAGTCAAATTTCCCGCTAAAACATTACTACGTTTGGTAAATGCCGGAAAAAGTATTTTTACTGGCGGTTTTCTTAAAGTGCTAGTAAAAGTCAAATTTTTCAAAAATACTTCTACCTTATGATTAAATGTTTTCCTTCATCCCATGTGAAACATCATTGCGGGTTTGGCTAGCGAATGCGTAAGAGCATCCTTATCTCACATACCAAAAAAAACACCAAATTTAACCTTAAAAATACCTTTTATAATTTAACAAGTCACTTTTCAAAAAATTCACAAAATCAGACCCTCTATTCAAACTTTAGCAAGTCACTTTATAAAAAACTCACAAAATCAGACTCTCTATTCAAACTTTTACTCTTCCCTCCCTCTCATCTTTTGGTGCGTGAACAATGCCTACCTAAATTTGGGAGGTTACTGTAGCAAAGTTACAAAATTGAACAAATTAGGTAGGCATTTGAGGAGCTTGAGTTTTGAGGTTTTTGGAGATTTTGCTCTCTACTTTAACTCAAAAATTAAAGTAGAGAGCCACATAATGATGCTCTTATGGGAGCCAAGCTTGTGAGTTTGACTCTTGGGGAAGCAAAGTATTTTTCGTCAATACAGCTCGCTCGGCCTCGCAAATGCAAGCGCCACGGGGCAGCCAAGTGGGTGCCACGCAAGCGATGTAGCCTTTTCTCTTATAAGGCAATATATTTTTCGGCATTTGTGAAATACCGCAAATAATTATTACCTGCGGTAAAATACTACTCCCTCCGTCATTTTTTAAGTGTGTTACCTCGTAATTCCAACTTATTTTCTCTCACATCAACTTTTACAACTTTTACATCTACTTTCCACTACTTATCCTTATCAATATAATAATACACACTAACTTTTCAAAAAAGAATCTATTTTTAAGGGCAAAATAAGAAATGTACCCACTAACTTTTCAAAACACACACTTATTAAGTGACAACCTAAAATGGAAATGTCTACACTATAAAAGGGACGGAGGGAGTACCGTTTTTGCTTTACCGACAATTTTTTACTGTCGTCGTTTCTTTTGCTGGTGGAATGGATTTTCCGTTATTATAGTCGGCAATGTTAGCAATTTTCTGTAGGTGGGCACATAGATCATAAAATTAGATATTGTATATTGTCGAATAAGGTTTGAGTGGTATCGGTATTACGTACCCATTAAGTTGTGATCATCTAATAAATATGACCGGGTAATTGACAATTCTCTGTTAGTGCATATTTGGGTTATATCACGTGCGTTAAGTGATATATGCTTATTATTAGGGAAAAATTCAAAATGCCCCCCAAACTTTGACCTCAATATCAAAAATACTCTCAAACTTACATTTTTTTCATCGCGCCTCCTAAACTTCAATTCCGTCATCAAAAATACCCCCACCGTCTGCATCCGTGAGTTCACTAACGAAAAATGCTGAGATGGAGCTTAACGGAACCTAAAAACCGTTAAGCGGCCCAAAACGACGTCGTTTTGGGCCTTTAAAAAAAAAAACTCTCTCCTTCAAGAATACATATTTTATAACAAAAGTCAACCAATCCTTGAGCCAAATATAAAACACCATAATTCTGAATTAAAATCTACCCGTGTAGAAAAACTAGCAAAAATGAGTTCCAAGCACAAAAAATGTACTAACTTATACTTTTAAATAACTCAATTTCTTTCTTTGCATGTTATATTCTTTTCATGGAGAAAATAATAATAATAGTAGAAGAAGTTCTATTATTATAAATATTTCAAAAATTAATCTTATCCATAGATAAATGCTAAATATTCTTTTATTAGAGAAGGGCCAACTATTAGCATCATACTAATCTAAATTTCTACCAAACAAATCCTAATTTCTACCTTATTATGCAATAAAAACTAAATTGTTATAATCTCTTCGTTTATTACTGACTTGATATTAAACAGAATAAAAGTAATATCAATTAAGTGGTTTTCTAGAATAATAATATCAAATAGACATCGTCAATAATATCATAACGATCATCTTCCATAGTAATAATAACAAATAAGTAGTAGGGACCATAAATAATATTAATTTGGTAAATCTGGCAGTGGATTGAGGAAGAGAGAGGTTTTGTTTTTGTTTTTTTTAAAGGCCCAAAATGACGTCTTTTGGGCCGCTTAACGGTTTTTAGGTTCCGTTAAACTCCACCTCAACATTTTCCATTAGTGAGCTCACGGATGCAGACGGTGGGGGTATTTTTGATTGACGGAATTGAAGTTTAGGAGACGCGAAAAATGTAAGTTTGGGAGTATTTTTTATAATGATGTCAAAGTTTAGGGGGCATTTTGAATTTTTCCCTTATTATTAAGTGTAGAGACCATGAAAGGCCCATTAGGCCTCCATCAATTATGATGAGCTATGATGGAACCAAGGCCTATAAATATGTGGTTAAGTCTCCACTCTAAACCCTAAGCTCTTTTCTCATACCATCCCATCGTGTGTGAGAGTAAGGAACAATATCAAGAGAAGGGCTTTGGTGGTGGAAGACAAACAACCACGCACACAAGGTTTCATCCTCCATGGCGACAAGTACGCATCCAGTTTGTTTTCTTCAATAGTTTGACATGAGATCTTGGGTTTAAGATTTCTTATGAAACCCTACAAGTGGTATTAGAGCCTCTTGTCAGATTATTGAGGAAAGCACATGATTATTTTTCGACAATCGCGAAACTAGTTTTGGTGATGGTGGCAGTTGGTATACGCGATATATCCATACCAAAGGCTATAATAGAACCTTGACCCAATTCCATGGCTTACCACATTTGGCTCAATTTGGACGATTTTACCCCGTCAATTTATGGCTTGCCTTATCTGATTTTGGTAATTACTGGATTTCCCTGTGGCTGTTTTGGTCTTTTGATTGTTTGTTGCACAATTGCGGAATTTCCCCTTTTGTTTTATAAGTTTCGCTTGGGTCCCCACAACTTTATATATGTTGCTTTTATATCTCTTATAAAATGTTTTGTCGAAAAACTAAATTCTTTTAATCATTTACAAATAATTTTAACATTTTGGATTACATTATATTAAATCAATAAATGAACAATTTATCTGAGTTGTAAAAAAAAACCTAAAACAAACCAAAAATATATATCATTTCTAAACCTATTGAACTAAGTAAAAAATTACATAGCATCCACATCTTTACTTTTTACCAACAGGTAAACACTACAACCATTAACCTCGTGCGAGCACGTTGCCTAATACCTAGTATATCCCTCCCAAGAGGGCCATATAACAGGCAATTCAAAATTCCATGGCTTACCACTTTGGTCCAATTTGGACGATTTTACCCCTGAAAATCCTGCCTTGCCCTCTCTAATTTTCGTAATTACAGGATTTCCCCTTGGCTGTTTCGGTCATTTGGTGGTTTTTTTACACAATTGCGAAATTTCCCCTTGTGTTTTATATTTTTCGCTTGGGCCCCTGCTACTTTATTATGTTTTGTCATTGTCAAACCCCCCTGGCTTTATTTTTTCCCTCTTTAGTCCCCAATTGTATTTGTAAATAACATTTCTAAACCTATTGAACTAAGTAAAAAAATACATAGCATGCATATCGTTAATTTTTACCAACGGACAAACACTAACGGACATTAATTTCGTGCAAAACACGAGGCTTCATACCTAGTATGTATATATATATATATATATATGTGGTTTGGTCGTTACGTTTTTTGTTGCTCTCGCACGCTCAAACTTTAGTTTTGGATTAGTTTATTCCAAATAATTAGAGATCTTCCAGTACCATGGATATATTCATCTTGTTTGCTTCAAGTAAAACAAAGAAACTAAAGGAAATATATATATATATTTGAAATTTGGAATAGTTCTAAAGTTTTTGTGGAATACTACGCAATGGGCATGTATCGATTTTCGGTTTTTATTTTTATTTTTTAACGTTACTATGTTTATCAAGACTGTCTGCAACAAAGTTGTTGCTTTAATTTCATGGCCAATAAAACTTTGCTAGTTTCAATAAGAAAACAGGAGAAAATTTAAAATTTGTATCTTATTTTTCCGATTCGAGAATCTAGTAATAACTTTGTCGATTACTGTTATTGCACAAAGGGAAACTGAGTTGATTTGAGACACATGTCAGATTAACTAGTAATAACTCTTCTTATTACAATATGGTACTCCGCTGACCCGTAAACTCCATTGTCATGCATATGCACATACCATTAATTGGTAATCAAGTTTCTGCCAACTGATGAGTTTTGTGATATAGTTTGTGCCATTAATGGGTTCTTTGGTGACCACGTATGTTGTATGATCATGTGCTTGATCAATCAATCCACTGTATCTTCAGTTTTTTTTTTTTGCGGTAATCGATTATAGCCTATGGCTTATATTAGTTGTTATTACTTGTTTCTTTAATTGATTAAAAGTTCATAATTGGGGCATAAAGATAAAGATTATTCCGTAGTTCATATATACCTAAGGTTTAAAAGAATTAAAGTGATAAACCATTGAGATTTTCTTAAATTTGAAGGTAACAGTTTTGGATTACATTGGATCCATGCGAATAGTGATCGGCCCAAAGGAAGATTATTATTTGGCCGGATTTAAATGGTATAAGGTAGTTTTTTTTTTTTGAATAATATAAATTTTAGGATTTACCTATGCGTTCAAAAGTCGGCCCAAAGGAAGGCTTTGTTCATGTTAACTAGCTTTATTTGAGAAGACCACTTGCATGTTATAATTACTGTCCAAAGACTTGGTTATGATGATGTGTTAGGTTTCTCGGACGGGCCCACCACTAAAGACATAAATATCAAGTTTTTATTTTTATTTTATGTTTGTTTGTCTAATTGTTTGCCCCTACAATTAGGCTAAATTTTTCGCATGATAATTATAATCAAGTTTCTCATTTTTATCATCGCATTATGGATATTTGTTGATCGCGAGCTTCTCTTTGGTGTTATTATAGGGAATGCATCTTCTATATCTGCCAATTTAAACCACATTCCAATTTATTCTCATGGTTATTTGGGCACTAGAAAAGAAAATTAAATCATAAGGCTAAGGGTACTTCACATGCTTGGACTTCACGGACAAATGTGCAACAGAAACAGGATAAAGTTATTCCATGTTTCTTTTGCAAAAAGGCTGATGGTCATGTGAATAAGGATTGTCCCAAGTATCATAAGTGGCTCGTAAAGAAGGGTACTCAATTAAGTTTTGTTTGCTATGAATTTAATTTAGCTGAAGTACCACCCAACACTTGGTGGATAGATACGAGTGCCACTATTCACATAAGTGGGTCCATGCATGCATGGTTGTCTAAGGAGCCGAACACCCAGTGATGCCGAAAGGTTCATTTATATGGGCGATGGCAATAAAGTTTGTGTTGAGGCAATTGGAGTCTATAGACTTAAATTTGAATCTGGTTTCTATTTGGATTTGGATGAGACTGTTTATGTACCGTCATTTAGACGGAATTTAATTTTTTTTTCCTGTTTGGACAAATTCGGTTATACTTGTTCATTTGGTAACGGAGGTTTCAGTCTTTTCCAAAATTCAAATATTGTTAGTACTGGATCTCTGATTGATAGTTTATATAAACTAGACTTCGATGCCTCTCACTTAAAGTTTAATGAAACTCTGCAAGTTGGCAACTATTGTACAAAGCGAAAATTAATTAATGAGAACTCCTCTGTGTTGTGGCACAAGCGTTTGGGACATATCTCGAAAGAGAGAATTGAAAGGCTTGTGTCAAGTGGAATTCTTGATCCTTTTGATTTTTTAAATTTTTAAATTTGTGTTGATTGCATAAATGGAAAGCAAACAAACATAAGAAAATTTGGTGCCAAAAGGAGTTTAGATGTTTTAGAAGTGATACATACCGATATTTGTGGTCCATTCCTTACGGCTTCTTGGAATGGTCGACGGTATTTTATCACTTTTACAGATGACTATTCTCGTTATGGGTATCTGTTTTTTATACATGAAAAAATCACAGGTGCTGGACGTATTTAAGGCCTATAAAGTAGAAGTTAAAAATCAACTTAATAAGAAAATTAAGGCTGTTAGATCTGATCGTGGTGGTGAATATTACAGTAGATACGACGGATCAGGCGACCAACGTCCAGGGCCTTTTGCGAGATACTTGGAAGAATATGGGATTGTACCTCAATACACCATGCTAGGGACACCACGTCAAAATGGTGTATCTGAGAGACGTAACTGAACCCTTAAGGATATGGTTAGAAGTATGATAAGCAATTCCTCTTTACAGGATTTTCTTTGGGGAGAAGCCTTAAAGACTGCAATGTATATTCTTAATCGAGTACCTAGTAAAGCAGTAGCTAAAACCCCCTATGAGTTGTGGACCGGAAAGAAGCAGTAGCTAAAACCCAGGAATTTTTTTATTTGAAGAGGAACGAGTTGAGATTCCTATGATTCTTGTTGAGACTATTGAGATGGCTATACATGTACTTGTATAGAATGCGGATGCAAACCACCAAAATATTCTTGAGCTACCTCTTACTAATACGGAAGAACCACAACAAACTCAAGTAGAGGTGCCAATTAGGAGATCAGCGATTCCTAATGATTATATGGTTTATCTCCAAGAACATAAGTTCGATATAGGATTGGAAGATGACCTCATATCTTTTCAGTCAAGCCAAACAAAGTGTTAACTCTCTAAAATGGAAGAATGCCACATTGGATGAGTTAAAATCTATGAGTGACAACAACGTTTGGGATCTTGTCGAATTGCCTAAAGGTGTCAAGCCTGTTGGTTGTAAATGAATATTTAAAACCAACTGGGACTCGAAAGGCAATATCGAAAGATATAAGACACGTCTTGTTGCTAAGGGTTTCACTCAAATGGAAGGCATTGACTATAAAGAGACTTTTTCTCCGGTATCATCGAAAGACTCTCTAAGGATTATTACGGTACTTGTGGCTCATTATGATTTAGAGCTTCACCAAATGGATGTAAAGACTGCGTTTCTCAACGGTGACATTGAAGAAAACATATATATGGTGCAGCCAGAAGGTTTCGAGACTAAAGGATTAGAACATTTGGTTTGCAAACTAAAGAAGTCCATCTATGGCTTAAAGCAGGCATCCCGTCAATGGTTCCAGTTTGACCAAGTAATTTCCTCTTTTGGTTTTAAGAAAAATGCTATGGATCAATGTGTTTATCTTAAGATCAGTGGGAGCAAATTCATTTTTCTAGTGTTATATGTCGATGATATCTTATTGGCAAGCAGCGATATAGGCTTATAGCATGAAACTAAGAGATTTCATTCAAAGAATTTTGAAATGAAAGATCTTGGTGATGCATCTTTTGTGATATGCATACAGATTCATCGTGACTGATCACGTGGTATAATTGGCTTATCACAAAAGACATATATCGATAAGGTGCTCAATAGGTACGGCATGCAAAGTTATGCACCATGTGATGCGCCAATTGCTAAGGGTGATAAAATGAGTTTGCTCCAATGCCCAAAGAATGACCCAAAAAGGATACAAATGGAAGACATTCGCTATGCATCAGCAGTAGGGAGTCTTATGTATGTTCTCGTTTGTACGCGTCTAGATATTGCGTGCACAGTTGGAATGCTTGGTAGACGTTTGTAAATGATATGCTCACATATCGGAGAATCTAATTATTCTTGTTGGATATTCGGCCTCTGAGTTTGTTACTCCTTGCTATAAAGCAACAAAGTAAGCGCTATGGTTGCAGAATTTTATCACCTAGCTTCATACCTTCGGTAACTCGAGAAGCCAATAAGGATTTATTGTGATAATAAAGCTGTTGAACTGTGACAAGAGTTCATCACAATCAAAGAATATTGACATCAAGGTTAAGGAAAGAGTTCTGGATCATCTTACTAAGGGCTTACCACCTAAAGTTTTTAAGGAACATGTAGCTCATGTGGGAGTGGTTAATTCTAGTGCAGTATTTTGTTAGTGAGAAGTGTGTTACTCTTATTCTTAATTTATTTAACATTTGTGGTGATCACTTTTGGTTTATTGATGATTCTGAAATAAAGTTGCATATTTTTCAAATGGTGGTATTACATAAAGTTTTGAAGATATGCAGGACTCAGGAACTCTGTTGAGTTATAAGGTTGGACTAGTTGGAAATAGGCAGGCTAAAGGATCACATTTGCATGTAATTTCCATGCTACACTTCCGTACGTGATCTATGTTACTGAATACATAGATATTTGTGACCATGGATGGGTCTTATCATGATAAATATGGCAAAGGCCGCCATGATCCTATATTTGTATTTTCAATGGACCAGATTGTTTGAGATGACACTCACAAATTTCGACAATAAATGTTTGAGCTCTTAAAGTTTATAATGTCTAATATCAGGATGACCAATGTGGCCACCAGATTGTTTATATATATATATATATATATATACATATATATATTTACTGTCAACTTGACCACCAAGTTTGATATATGCATGTGTATGCATGCAAAGCTAGCCCAATTATTTCCTTGAAATGAGGAAGGCCATGCAAAGCTCATCCATAAAATATCCCACTAGATTTTTGTAGGGCTTTTCCTCCATTATAGTTTTGTTTTTAGCCTAAAGCCTATTTCTTTTACCATAAAGCCTACTACTTTTAAGATAAAAATCTCTTTTACTTGGTCACCAAGGCGGGTAATAATAGTGGAGAGATTTTTGGAGAGATTGGGAGAGAGAGAGGGCCGGCCATTGCCTATAAATACCAAGTCAACTGTGCTCACTTTTACTGTCAAAAACTGTATCGGATATTTACCAGGGACTACCGGACACCCTCTGCGGCATCCGATCATGATTTTCCAACTATTTACCATAAAACCATTATATTTTCTGTAACCGTTTTTACTCTTAAAAAATGTACCAGATATATCTTGGCGCCTGCCGGGATTTCTTACAAATTTTCACACGAACTTGCAAACTGCATTCCGGACCCATTTCGGCCACGTAGCCACCTAAATAACATCTCGAGACCTCTGTTGACTGTCGGCACCCCCGAAAACCAATTTTTCAATACTTTCCCCACAGAGTCGTGCAGTCTTACCTGACCCGTCTCCAATTTCGGAACCTTCCGGAGATATCCCAGAGTTTCCACACTATATAAACCCCAATTTTTGTCACCGCCGAAGTCTGAGGATGTCCTCCGAGTGAGGTATAAACGCCTCTATATTCCGCTGGCACAAATTTTCCAGCGATTATTAACGTCTCTAGAACTTTATCTTTTCTTCCGAACTACGCGAGACATGATTTTTCCTGAGGCCGAAGAATACGTAGGCAGCCTGATGATGGCTCGGTCCCGAATAAAATCTTTTTATCTTCTGGAACTACATGATGACCTGATTCTGCTATGGACCGGAGATACGTAGGCAACCCTGAGACCGAGCACGGTCAAAATCATATTTTTGTACATATTCCCCCTCCTTTTGCAAATCTCTCATGCAATACAATTCATTTTCAGACAGACTATTAGTTTTCTTCTTCTCGTACATATATGTTTTATGGTCACAAGTCTTCATTTACTCATTTTGGAAAAGTTTGTTTTGAGTGCTGAAAGGGCGGGGTAGGGTGCTTCGGCTTCCTTACACGTAATAGTGAATTACTGAACCTTTTCTTCTCTAAAATCGCAGACCAAACAAAAAACCGAGTCATTAATGTCAGACAAAACCGGGTCTTTCGACCCGAGGCATTTTTACACTATTTCTCTAAACCTATTTCGATGGTGACTTGACAGACCGAGAATTATGTCAAGTGGCGACTCTGAGTTATTTTCATAAATTCATTCTGGTTCAGTCACAGCTATAAAACCCATGTTTTTACAAAACCACGTCGTTTGAATATCACTTGAATCACTTGACCATCAAACCGTTTTCCAAAACACTATTGGTCGAAATTCTGGGCGCGACACTGCTGCTTGGGAGACTTTGGGTCCACGTAAATGGAGTAGTTTCGTGCACACTCCATCAATGCTTCAAATTCTGTCAAGAAAGCATAAAAACCGTAGTAGCGGACGAAATGCCGTTCACAGAAACTGATTCCCACTTTGCAGATGCAAAATTTTACATGGAGTCTGATGTTGTTCCCAAAGTCATCCCAACTGAAATTCCCTCCATGGGACAAGAGAATTTGAAGAAAGATAAGCAAACCACAGCACCGCATGCGCAAGAAGATGCAAGCACATCCGAAAAACCACTAAAACTTGACCTACCACAAGAAGAATCTTCATCTTCTGGAGTGCAAGCCTTAAATGTGAGCTGCGGACTCGATCGATGAGTTTGGGAAGTGTGAAGGCTTGTCCAGTCTAGGGTTGTGATATAGAGTGGCCAAGGAATCAAATCTCTATGGAGACTTCACGGCATTCTAAAATTAACTAATGGAAAGAAATAAAATAATTAGCAAGACAAATATTTGATTGATATTGGTCATGGAAACTTATTGACTAGATGATTGTATGTCTTTTTGCAAAAATACATATATGGTATCTCCTCTGACCAGTAATACCAAAAGAAGCTTATTAGGTAGGTATCTAAGCATTATGTCTCCTTTCCTTGGAAAACTGTGGAATTAATTTCCTTGGTTTTAAACTCTAAAGATGAAAACATAGTCCAAAGGAGATCTGGCGCGCATTTGGTATTGGCAAGTATAGTTGGTGGGTCCATGTACAGAACCACACAGCACATTGAAGAAGTCATTTATTGATTTGGAAGTTTGTCTTAATTGAAACTTCACAATCAGTGAACCACCAAAATTCATGTTTTCAATGGAATTACAACTTCCGTAATGGATAAGTCACTACTATCGATTTGTAAAAAAATATTAGGTCGACCAATTCTATTCTGCGTGACCACAGTGTACGGCGAGTTTGTTCAAGCAAAAAAAAAAAAATGAAGAGAAAATGAGAAATGGAAAATGTTCTCTCCATGCATGAAGCAGTTTCGGAAAGAAAGTCCTTGGCCAAAAATCTTTTCCATCAGTTGAGACCCACGTTTCTTTTGCTATGACAAGTTCTCATGATTGATTTACAATGAATTTTGCCAAAGCTTGTAAACCCAAGAAACAGGATGGTTTCGCCATTAATTACTTGCCTAACCTGTTAAAGTCAAGCTATTCAGTTACAATTTTGAAGCTATTTGGCACCAAACTGCCTCTATAGTTTCAAATGATCACTAAAAAAAGAAGTGTCTTGGTGGGCTAGCATTTTTTGCCATAACAAATTTCACAATTTGCAAATCGGAATTCATTTAGCATTGGCGAATTCACATACATCCTACACGGCAAGAAAATTCCAGCTACTTCAAGCCTCACTTCCAATGCTCGCAAGCAGGCATCCGCCTGAGCCTTGAAGTGGGAGCAGTTTGTAGACACCAAAATTTCGACATTGTTTAATCACCATCTGATTAATTGAGATGAATAAATAATCTTGATCAATTAAAAGTCAAATCTTGATCGATACTTTCAAATAAAAATTAGGTCCGTCAAATTTATGGGCGTAGTCTGTTTGATATTTGTGGAAGACCAAAAATATGTTGGGCTGAACTGGTTTGTCAAATGAATCGAGAAATTGGGTTGGCCCAAACGTGCAGGCCCCTTCAAGATAACCCTATAAGAAAGTTAAATAATAAATATATTATTTATCTTTTCCTGTTAATATAATTTCCTAAAAAATAATAAAAGAAGTCAAAATCTTCTTTTAGGAAATGGGATCAAATCAATCTTCTTGATTGATAATCAAAATTATCCTGATTTATAATCAAATTATCTTGATTTGTAATCAATCATAACTTTCCAAACTTAATCCCCTCTTCTTGAGCCTATAAATAGAGGCTCATATGAAGAAGAAAGGAACTTTTCACCCTTTGCTTGGCATTCAACCAGAGTTCTCAAACAATTCCTCAGCAACATGCAAAGAATCATCAAGCACCAAGAACAACGTGCTAATTTCTTCATAGGTTCATCATCAACAAATCAATGCCATCTTCAGACACAAGAACACAAGCAACAACAACTTGCAAAGAATCATCAAACACCAAGAACAATGTGCAGATTTCTTCACAAGTTCATTGTCCAAATCAGTAAACGAATCAAAGCCATCTTCAAACTTTGTTCTTCAGTTCATTCAACTCGAAGATTCAAATAAAGTTACTATTTGTGCGATTCAACAACAAGCATTCAAGCCGTTGGAACGTACTGGAGATCAAATCAGAGGAATTCGTTCTTTTCTTTGTTAAAAGAACATTTATTAGAGATTGTACCCTTTATTCATTCAAATCAATAAAGAAATATTAATTTGTTCATCCTTTTCTTGTCTTAATTGAAGGACACAAATTTGTGTGTTACAGCGCCGCCCCAACTTCGCAGAGAGAACTTGGTAGTTAGGGCTAAGCGTGTACAACACGTGGTGGACGGACCTTGTAAACAGGCTGCCGGATTTCAGATGATACAAGATGGCCGGGACCATGTTCGTGAGAGTGCGTGCGAAGGTTTGGCGATCGTCAGCTGAAAGAGACATAAACGGACCATTACTTCCAGTGACTGGACTGTGGCCCGATGGTCGGAAACAGTGCCCCGTGTTGATAAATTTGAAGAAGAATGCTGACAGTGAAAGATTAAGTGAGACACTTTATTCCGCGTGCGAAACACTCTGATTTGAAATGACACTGACACTGATTGCACAGACACAGACACATGCATATTTTCTTAAAAGATACGAATATCTGTTTAAACTGTTATTACTCTTTTCCTGTATAAAATATTGGTTTCGAATTGCTAGTTTAAGGATGGGATAAAAGTTAGTTATTGGGCGTCTCACTCACGATGTGTGACCTTGGCATAATACCACGATGTTGCTCTGCGACTCTGACGTATTATGCTAGACTTTCGAGATGAACAGGAAGCGTATCATAGCTTGGGAATCTACGGAGTCGATCGTGCTACCGAGATGGGAAGTGATCAGACCGAGGGCTAGGAGTAGCCGTAGACGCCATCCCAATGGAGTAAATGTATTATGTTGGGAAAAGATTTTACATATCAGACTTTTAGATACTTACATTTAAATAATCGCAATAATAACGTTTCCCGAAATTTGGGGCGTTACAAAATCAACCAATATGGAAAATCAATAAACCATATTCACGTGTCGTTTATTTAAGACAATAAACTTTGTTTATTAATTTTTCACTTTTATTGTATAAAATCACCAAAATAGTAAATCAATAAACCATATTCACTTTCTGAAATAATCAGTATCATGATTTTTATAAGAAAAAAAATTGAAAGGTTTTCACACGGATTTAAAAGTTGGAAGAATCTGTATAAAACTCACAAAACAATTAATCGGCTAAAACACCAGAAACAGCGACTACCCGAGCTAATGATAGAGGCAAAAACACTTTCCGGCCAGGCCTTACTATAACCAGCCTTACAGATCCAACTCAATCTTTTACACCGATGTATCGTACTCTCTCGAACAGGTCATCATAAGAAAGCTAAATCTTTTAGAAGTGAGAGAAGGAGGAAAGGCGCGCTACAACTAACATAACAGCCAGTTGAAAAACCTAGCTAGGCTGGCGCGAAATGGCTTTCTCTGATAGGGGCTCGCTTCTTCAAGTTCCGCCCAACCTATACAAGGTTTGCTTTCTCTCCACCACTAGTGACTTATGTAGTGGTCGACATTCTTACGTGCTCCTCCTTGCCCCCTACTTAAGAATCTAAATGTAACCTTTGAATGTTGTCGTGACGCTTTGGTTACGAAGGTTACCGGGGTTTAGGTATATGGATGGATTCAGTCAGTGAAAGTCTCTCCAACTCAATCAATATCAACATGTCGTGACCAGTTAGGCTTGGTTGATTTTGTCAGAAAAGAAAGTGGGTTTCGGGGGTTCATTGATTAGTACACCTCTGGTGCTGGTAAGGTCAAGACCGTGGTAGTCCGTCTCCGGTCAAAGAACGACATCGCTATAAACGAGGACAAGAACTGATATTCTATACTCCATTTCCACATACAAATCACAGACATAGAGAAAAGCACTTTGGTATTCACTAGATCTCCTCAGAATGGACAAGTTTTCACTCAAACTTCATGTAGATCCATACATGCAGCTGCTCCTTTGTCTCGAATCTATACTGTCGTGTCGCCGTTGCGGGGGGCTAGTGCATGTTGATCTCTTTAGAGTCTCCAATGAAAACCGATTTGAAGATGCCTTTGTTGTAGACGATGAGCAAGTCGATTATCGTAATTGAGGATCTGAATCGGTTCATTGCGGAGAAAGGTTCTATGGCGCTGAGTTTATCCGGTGTGCTGAACTTAATGGACAGAATTGTGAACTCGTGTTTTTTAGATGAGACAGTGATGATGTTCACAATGACCTTTTCAGAATTATGGTATTGATCAAGAAATTGAATCGAGTAACCAAGGGTTTTGTAGCCTAGCGGTTATCTCCTGGTTCTCCAACAAGAGAGATCAGGGTTCGAGTCTCAGCAGAGACGTTTGGGGTTTAGAGCTATGGATAACTTCTAGACCCCCTCCGGACTGACCCACTTACTCTCCCGCTAACCCCCAACTGATGTATAACGAATGGCCAAAAAAATAAGTAATTCAATCCCAATGAAAAAGGGATTCCCTGATCCGTACCATGATTTTCTGACCCAACTATGGTAGTATTAATCAATATGGTTCAAATCTCGTAAAATGAAATCATAAGGATAATTTTGATAGAGGACTTAATTAAAATCTCCTTTTTGCGATTTCTTTCTTAAAGAGAAATGATATTATGTAAAAAATTTACCTCCATCGATTAAAAACTAAGAAAAAACAACTTTAGAGTGAATGGAATGGTGCAGGCTTGAAGCACTTTTAAAGGGCTGGACCATGTACCGCTTATCTAGTTATTCCGTCCGTCCGTCCCAATTTATTGTGTTTTTTTTTTTATACCTCTAAAAAATTATTTATATTTCATAATCTATAATGTGCTTTTATAATTTTAAAATCGAATTTAACAAAATTAATTAAGATCTATCAAATAAGATCCATATTGAATGAAGTATAAAAAATATTACTCCATCTGTCCATTTTTAAGTGTGTGGCTTCGTAAATTCAACTTATTAAAAAAAAATCATCATTACACCTTTCACATCAACTTTATCTCCACTTAACACTTTTCACATCAACTTTTACCTCTACTTTATAAAATTACTCTCCACTTAACCCGTTAATTATTTACCTAATCAAAAAGGCAAAATGATAATTGTATAAATTTTTACCCGTTAACTTTTCAAAACACACACCTATTAATTAAGGAACAACCCAAAATGGAAAACTCTACACTATAAAAGTGACGGAGGGAGTATGAATTAAAAGATATATACTCCCTCCGTCCCGAATTTGTTGTCCATTTACAGGTTTGCGTGCTATTTTTCAATTACTTATATCTCTCAATTTATAATGTGTTTTACAATTTTGAAAATTTTGTTTAATAGAATGTAGACACCCCAATTTTGATAACTTGTGCATCCTCGATGATGAAAAGAACACGAAATATACCTCGGAGCAGTCCCTTGGGTCAAACGGGTCAAAAGAACCAAAACCCCAAAACAACCTAAACCGCACGGCTTAATTTCCCAAACTGTACGGCTTAAAATTCCACCAACACCGTGCAGTGTAGTTATATGCACCGTGCGGTCCATCTTTGTGCACCGTACGACATCATGCCCAGTACCGCGAATCCTGGCTCGGTTCTGCGAACTCGAATCTCATGAGTATTACGTACTTGGCCAAAAGGCTATCCGTAGCTCGCAACGGTTGAGTAAAAGGCTTGGTTAACGTATAACCTCATGGATTCCTCCACGCCTATAAAACCAAAACTCTTCTAAACGGTTTCAGGGGACTCTTGGCTCACGTATGTACCAACTGAAATCGAAAAATTCCCAGAGAAATCTTCACTTCTTCAAAGCTCTGTTACTACCATTCCACTCTGCCACGAACTACTTACCAGTAGCCCAAAACCTTGTTCCATAAACCCAAAATTCTAAATCTCACCTCCAACCCAACCGGTTTAAAGGGGTTTGATTCCGATTAAATCATCTCGAGGTATTAATCCGTGTTTCCATCAAAGCTTTCGCTCTCTGAGGGGAGTCTACTGAGTTTGAGGGGAGTTCTGTAACTCTTCCTCGGACTCGGAAGGGTATTTTCCAACAAACAAAAATCTCTCGGGTTAGCATTACGTGATATCAATAATTATCATCAAACGCCATCCATGTGTGGAGGTATGTTTCTTCATTAAATTTTTTTCAAACCCTTTCAAAATCATCAAAGAACTTGTTTTTCATAACAAAAACAAAGAAAACATAAGCCTTTTTCATTCTGCCAAAATAAAAAAATTTCAAAATTTTATGCTTACCAGTGGCACAGCACGGTGTCAGTCGTACACCGCGCGGTATCTATTCCAACGCCGTACGGCGTCAGTGGTAAAAATCGATTTTTGATGCTTTGTTTCGCAATTCTGACCCCCCTTTGGCTTTTGATTGTTACCATTACATCCCCTCATGTTATTTATTATTTCAATTAAGTATTTATTTCTGCTTTAAATATTTTGTTGCATCACTTGTATATTCAATATGTCATTTCATTGCATTGTTTGACTTGTCACTGTTATTTATTTGTTTAGAATAATTATCTTTTGTGTATGTGAACCCAAATCTCTATTTTTTGCTGACCAAACCCTTTTCAGCGGCACAAGAGTCATATTATTTTTCTAAACGGTTACTCGGGTACCTAACATTTTTCAAAAATTAAACCCCGGGTGGCGACTCTAAATTTTCTTTTTCCCAGATCGCCCTTTTTCAAAACAACATTCAAAAAGCGTGGGCCTACCGTCCACAAAATGGCGACTCCGCTGGGGATCGATATTTTTTAAATTAATCTTTATTTTGACATTTTACACTTGTAAAACGACCCATGAAAGCTTGACACAACGTACATGCTTCGCGCTGTCAAAGAAAGGAATGATGTCAGGGTGAGAGCCCGATCAATCCGGACTGTAGCTTTCCTGGTTGTTTGCCCGTGTAAAATTTTGAGGTTTTGATTAATTTTAAAAAAGCGAGCCAGACTTGAAAAATGTTTGTGGAATTTTTGAAAAAATTTTGTTGTTAAACATTTGCATTGCACGTGCATGGTTACTAACCCCGCCGCTGCATCCTGGTTACCCAACCTAGCTTGCTGGTGTTAGGACATCCTAGGATTCTCAGCAACCTTGGATGATGATGAGTCAGCTTGCCGTTATTACCCTTGCCACGTCAGTATTCTGTGCAAAAGGGGAGGCAAATATTGGCTCTAGTCTGGGGAACCCCCTAAGCCAAAACCGGCCTTTGCATATAGGTAGCCGTAGAACCCCCCAACCTACAACAGGACCCACAGGGTAGGATTATGTGATATATCCTGCTACTTGTTTACTGCTTTCCTATATCCTGTCAGCATGCTACCTGTTTACTATTTTGCACATACCATGCTACTTGTTTACCGCTTTTGTATATACTGCTATCATCTTGCATGCACACACTTTAGCATAAATCTTTTGGTCAGCCGGATCTTGAATTATCAGCTTTCCCGCGACCTTAAGAGGTTGCTCTGCCCGATGAAGAGTCATGCATTCCAATGCACGTTGTTCAAATCACATAGTCCTTAGGAAAATGAGACTAAGGATGATCAAGATGGCCTAAAATCTTCAATAAACTCTCATTAGTGACTTTAACTGAGCTTAAGAGTAATCAACCCCATTTATGTGGATGCTTATTCTAGTATCCTGATGAGAGATTATTAAAGAACTTAGTCCATTTTCAGATTTTTCCAAAGTCTTGTTTTCCAATTCAAAGGATACACTGTTAAAAGAAATATTGAGGATCGGGGCAGCCTTTTTGAGACCTTTTCCTTCAATCAAACACCTCCAGTGTCAGCCGTGCTCGAACGGCTTCCTATTATCTTGTCTAGCCTTAAACATTTTTATCTAAATTTCAGCAGTCTTATTGCTCTGTCTTGGATGGTCAAGAAAATTGATTGGCTCTGGTTCCAACACACGGGAACTTAACCTAGCGAGTAGTGACCTACCCATGGCTGTTGAAAATGCCTTTTGAGATTTAGGATGACACACATGATGACACATGCACGACATCCTCCTTTTCAAAATAAAACAAGAAGGGACACTCCTGAGTTCAATTTTGCTTTACTGTCAATTCCCAGAGCCGTCAAGCCAAACAAAAAAACCTTACCACTTGAAGTCGAGGATTAACCCGGCCCAAACTTCAGATCATCCCGCCAACTGACAAACATGGATGTTCAGGCTGAAATCAAGGAACTCAAGAAAGCTGTGGACAACTTGGGCGACCAAATGACTCAGCTCAGGGTCACGATGCAAGACGTTTGTTACCATCTCCCACCAATCCAAGAGAACTCCAAGCGACCCAGAAAAAGTCCAGAAATGGCTGCAGCTTTGGCTAGAATTTCTGAATTAGATGAATTTGTCAAAGAATTCAAACCCTTGGTGTGGACACCCGTCGGGCGGCCACCCACACGATGGCGTTTCGATTTGATTTTGAAAATGATTTTGGAGTCGCCACCCGGGTTTAAGGATCGAACCCGAGAAACCAAAAGATTGACTCGTTACACCCAATGGTTTTGAAAAATGATTTTACCGGTCATGCGAAAACCTTTTATTTTCCGGGCTCGGGGGTTTGGTTACGAGAGGGGAAGGGTTTTAATGCACCACCCTCGCCCGGTCCATGAACCGGTCTTTACTAAACAATTTGTGGGATATGGAAAACGTTTAAAACTTGACTTTGAACACGTAAACAAGATATGAAGCATGTACACGAGATAAAACACAACATAAAAGACCATAGTGTATGATTATAATGAAATGATGACGATAACGAATGGTTATGATGTGAACAAGATTATGGATGAACAGAATAAGATAAAGGCAGAAAATGTGGTTAGAATGATCAAGATAATTAAATGAATGATATAACAGCTGCTCGTCAATTTGTTATCAGATCATAGGTTGGGCGCCCAAGGTGAGGTTGGGCGCCCAAGGTCTCTCAAATCCAACAGTTTAACCTTTGTTTTCTGGTTTGAAAAATGCCTTGCTTTGATCAAAAATTGATTTTCAACTCATGAATCCATAACAGGATCTCAACAAGGCTTTCAAAGTGATTATCAAACAAAAACATGGATTTTTTAATGTTTATCTTTAAGAAAAATTCGGAGATGAGATTAAACTCGAGTTGAAAGAGAAGAACTGACAAGAAACATGATAAACAGCTGTGATGATCCCATATATACTTGAAATAGTAACACTGATGACAGAATGAATGAAATATGCACATTGCTCAGGAACCACCTTGGGCGCCCAAGGTGAGGCTGGGCGCTCAAGGTCACCCCTGGTTCTCCGTTGATTTCAATTTCTTTTGCTTTATTACTCATGTATCCATAACCTTTTCACCAAAAATCTTCTGAAAAATGATTTTTACCAACAAACAAAGACTAAGAGGCAAGATTCATGAATAACAAACAAACTTTTGACTTTAATCCTTTTTGGACTTGATCAAGGTGAGAATGTGTGGTTTTGCAGTTGTTGGCTGAATTTGGATACTCAAACAGTGGATTTGTGAGTACTTTGAAGTGGTTCAAAGGTGATTTTGGTAATGTGAGGTTGGATATGGCTGATTATAAGGCTAGGCGTTGGATTTGGGTTTGATTTTGATGGATTTTGGTGGGTTTGGAGTAGTGTAGGTGAGTGAGATAGGTTATGGACATTTAGAGTGAGAGAGAGAGAGAGAGAGAGAGAGAGAGAGAGAGAGAGAGAGAGGAGTTTGAGCTGGAAATGAGGAGGGAGTAGAGAGAGAGGCAGTACTTAAAATGAGAGGAG
>JAXBDA010003076.1:0-37399 GCA_036023075.1 Gaultheria prostrata | reverse complement strand
CCACCCACCCACCCACAGATAAAACACCCATCGAAGACAGAATCAATCATCATGCTGATGAGCCCTTTCATCCTCGGCCTCCATAATTTTGCTTAAAACTTCCTCGTCATCTTACATATAATCCACACCAATAATCTTATGTATTGACCAAACCCAGCTAGCCTCATTTAGGTGAATCTTGTGTTTCCACTGTTAATGTTCTCAGATGATAAAGCAGCTTCAGTAACTGCCGATCTAAATACGACACAATTTTTGTTTTCCCTGCTTCTCTTCTTGAAATAACATGTATGTTTTCAATCCATCATTTTAAAAACTATAAATATAGTTAGAGTTACACCACTACTGCTTATAATAGTTTATCGCCTTTGTCATTTCTTAATCCTGACAGGCAGTGCCGGAGCCAGGATTAAGTGTCTCAGGGGCCGAGTTATAACGAAAAAAACATCAAATATCTTTCTACTCCTTACTCAACAAATAAATAAAAAAACAAATATCAACATCATTGCATTCCATAGTCAAAGAAAAAGTCAAAGTACATTTTTCAAGATTGATTATTTTTCAAAATAGAACAAAAGTAGCTTAACAATCTATCAAAGTACAACACGACATGTTCTCAAATCTCGGAAATCATTTATGATATTAGAAATTTACCACTTGGAGCTTGGGAAATAATCCATTAGGAGCTTGGGAGATCTCAACCAACCTAAAGAGTGCGGGGTGGCTAGGGCCCACCCCAACCCTACTCTCCCTCTGCCCCTGCTGATAGGATTGCAGTTTATTTACTTTCAAGGACCATTGACCCTAGTTTGAAATGCATCACACACATATACACTAATATTGTACCCGTTCAATGCACTCAGGGAGAATGGAAAAAAATATGTGTCCATCTAATGATGTTTTTTTGTTCTCCGTGCATTAAACTGGCGCAACGCGAGCAGTGGAAAAATAAGAGATACAGAAGAGGAGAGAGAGAGAGAGAGAGAGAGAGAGAGAGAGAGAGAGAGAGAGAGAGAGAGGTGGATAGCATGTATGATTGTCTTTGTTTAGAAAATGGACAAAAGCTTCCAACGTGGACTGGTCATGTATTCTCCATAAAAGACGTTTTCAGTGTTTTTATGATCTTCCCCATTGCTGTAATGCTCTCTCTCTCACTCTCTCTCGCTTGGTCCTATAAATAAGGAAGCTCATTATTCATTACCATGCAATTCAAGCTCTTCATTGATCCCCTTGGTATCTCAAGCTATCCACCAATCCCCCCTTCGATCTTCAGCTCGATAAATACATCAAGCTTTTCAATTCATGGCTAAATCAACTTCTGCAAATGCAAGCCTATTGCCACTACTCTTGTTCTTCGCCATCTTGTTGGCTTCCTTCGTCATTTCCGAGTCTCGATTTCTGCGAGGGCTTTCCGCCCCCACTGATAAAAATACTACGTCGACCGAGCATATTTTGCGTGACCTGGGATTGGGTCCTTTTGCCTTGCAAAATCATCAAAGGCGGTCCCTCGTGAATTCGGATAAAGTTGCACCCGGTGGACCGGATCCTCAGCACCACAGTCTACCACTGTTTTAAATACAATAATGCTAGAGACGTAACACCAGCCACAACAACATGTGTGACACTGAATGATTGGTGATGAGAGAACAAACACTTTCAAACAACTTTGCAACTACCAATTATGTAATGCCACGCATTTAGTGTCGTGGTGAAGTGTTGTGTCCCTAGCATAATTGTTTTAAATACCGATACAAGATCAAGTCTTGCATTGGATAGGGTGCTTGTATTTCCATTTGTTCGTGCGAGTTTTATTGCAGCAAAATGGAGCTTCCATACCCGGCCGTAATATAACCCTCATATGTACCGAAGTTAATTGAGAAACAAAAAAAATTGTGATCAATCAATTTATCAGTACTCTATTGGAAGTTTTTGTGATCAAGATAGCTGTCTTGCTTAAATATATATCGGTGTTTGAGTTCATCAAAATAATTTGTGGAACTATGAAAAATTGAAATAGGGTTAAAAATCTGAGATTTTATCAGATTTTTTTCCCCACTTGATAAAATCTGATTTTATCAAGTGGGAAACTCACCCTAATCTATTACATGGGAGGAGGGGATAATGAGACTTGATCCTGGGATACAGTGTGGGGCATTCAAGAGCTCTACGGCATGAGCTAGCCACCACTTGCAGTAATGTTATGGTAGACGAGTGAAAAGTATTGGTAACAAGCAGACCCTACTTGCATATGTTTCCTTTGCATAAATTTCTAATTATGGTTAATCTTCGGCAAAAGAATGTTTGAAATTTGAAGATATAATATAGTTTCTTACATGGGCAAGCCACAAAAATGTGGAGTCCTCTAAAATTCAATGTGAAGTGGAGGGCTATATACCATGAGGAGGCGGTGGCAGACACAAGATTTGTAATGCGGGAATCGAATCACATATATTCATAACTTCACAATTAAATATCATCGTTATATACTACTAACGCAATTTTGAGGGGATTTCGGTGGAGAGAGTAAAAGGATAAGAGGGAAAGATGGGGTGATTTCGGTGCAATGTGGAATATTTTAAAGAGTCGTAATGGAGAATTATTTGTCTCGTAAAGAATCATAAATGCTTTTTTTTAGTTGTCATTATCCTTGATCCAAAGAATTATCGTTATCTAAGAAGAAGAAGCATCACTATCTAAACCATACAACAATATCTAAAATTTGAGTAAAAATACTTAAAATCCAAATGCAAACATTTTTGTCTACGTACCCATTTTAAGTTTTACTACCTTTTTTCTTACCCAAATTTGAGGAGATCCTAATCCATACCATTTTTTCGCTAACATCTCATTTTCTTTTTCTTATGAGTAAGTATTTAGAAATGTGTCATTTTGATCCATATTTTGGAGGGGAAAACATCTAAAACACTAGATTTAGGTTTTAAAAAAAAAAAGAATTTTAGCATTGAATAAGACATGTCCAAATAAAATTTTTAAACCAATTTCTTATCCAAATAGGAATTAAAAAATGGGTCAGGGGACTGGAAATTCAGATGCTGGGGTCCGATTTTTCAAAATGATTTGACGATGATTTTGGTAGGTTCTTTTAATGTACAGTATCTTTTAAAAATGTGAAACAGTATTCACATGGGCCTTCGAAGCCAAGCCCGAACCTTGGTCCATTTCCCAGCCCAATCACCGGCAATAACCGGTAACTTCCTCTCTCAGACACCACTTTCCCAGTAGGCAGTGGTCACCAAGTACGCGCCACTTTCTGATCTCCTTTAACACTTCACAGCACATATCGGCGGTCAGAATTCGTCCGTTATTTACACGCGCTGTTAATCGCGTGTTTTTTACACCCGCTGCTAGGGAGCTTGTCTACCACGGCACTTTCTTCCAACTGTAGCACCAACCATAGATCGCGACCATAAATCGAAAGATCTGGAGAGAGAGAGAGAGAGAGAGAGAGTGAGAAAGATCTAGAGAGAGAGAGAAAAGCGATGTGGTCGACGACTCTTCAGAAAAAAGGTATCGTTTCGAATCTCTGCTAGTACTGTCAAGCCCTAGTTTCCTTTTTCTACATTGGAAAACCCTAACTAAACTAGGGTTGTAGTCGATCAAATTGGGGATTTTATCGATTGAATATTATAAGCTTGTGTATAGAGTTGTGTAAGTATGTTCACTCGACCAATAGGTTTGGTGCAATAGAATTAGGGTTTTGGTTGGTTAGAGGTGTGTATGGCTTCTGCAACTGTAGTTGGTGGAAATGAAGGAGGTGAAGAAGGGTCTAGAGAGAAGAAAAAATGGGCTGACAGTAAAGTATACTCTAGAAAATCATTCAAAGGTCTGAAGACCAACAATGATAACAACCCTGGTAATGTGACCCTACCACAAGCTGAAAACTTAGCTTCAGAAGAGGCCAATTTGCCACAGAACCGGTTTGATGTGGCGTTGGACGATTCTACAAACTTGAACCGTCTGCAGGTTGCGCCTGTGAGCGATAGGAGAGTGGGGGGCGGTAATGGGTTGGGTAAACAGGGGGTTCTTAGGCAAGAGAATAAGGTTACGATTAGTTTTGTTTCGAGGTCGAAGCAGGAGATGCAGGAGCTAAGGAGGAAGCTCCAGAGCGAGCTTGATTTGGTGAGGAATTGGGTGAAGAAGTTTGAGGGAAAAGAAGGGAAAGTAGTGAATCGTGGTGTCGATAATGGTGGAGCGAAGCACGTTCAGTCTGAGGCGGCATCTGTGGGTCCTGCTAGGGTTTCTAGGCCTTTACATCAGCTGAGTATATCAGTGCTGGAGAATAGTCAGAGTGTAAGTGATAATACGGAGAAAGAGAAGAGGACACCTAAAGCAAATCAGTTTTATCGGAATTCTGAGTTCCTTCTTGCCAAGGATAAGTTTCCGCCGGCTGAGAGCAACAAGAAGTCAAAACCAAATGGGAAGAAACAAGGAGGTATCGAATTGGGACCTGGGTTTGGGTTGGGTATGTTTTCAAACCAAGCTTTCAAGAGCTGTAGTGCTTTGCTTGACAAGTTGATGAAACACAAGCATGGTTGGGTTTTCAATACGCCGGTTGATCCAGAGGCTCTTGGATTGCATGACTATTTTGACGTTATTAAGCACCCGATGGACTTGGGAACTGTGAAATCTAGGCTGAACATGAATTGGTACAAGTCTCCAAGGGAATTTGCGGAGGATGTGAGACTTACATTTAGCAATGCGATGACCTATAATCCTAAAGGGCAAGATGTTCATAAAATGGCGGAGCAGCTATCTAAGGTTTTTGAGGAAAAGTGGTCCTCCATAGAGAATGATTATATGCGAGAGTTGAGAATGGCTGTGACATATGAAGTGGGGATACCTACCCCTATGTCAAGAAAGGCTCCTTCGCTGCTATCACCTCCTACTGAAATGAGAAAGATTTTTGCTAGGTCAGAAACAATGACAAGTACTGTTGATCCCAAACCAAGACCAAGGAAATCTTCACATCCAGGGCGGACCCCTGCCCCAAAGAAGCCTAAGGCCAGGGATTCCAATAAGAGGGACATGACATATGAGGAAAAGCAGAAGCTTAGCACAAACCTGCAGAATTTGCCTTCTGATAAATTGGATAACGTTGTCCAGATAATTAAGAAAAGGAATACGTCGCTTAGCCAAAACGACGATGAGATTGAAGTGGATATCGATAGTGTTGATACAGAGACACTCTGGGAGCTTGATAGGTTTGTAACCAATTACAGAAAGGGTTTGAGCAAGAACAAGAAGAAAGCTGAATCTGCCACTGAAGCTAGAGCAGAAGTAAGGCCAGAGGCCCAGGGAAAGGTAAAGCCCGGCATACCCCTCTAAGCTTCACTCATTTAGTTTGATGCTTTGCTTGGTTAATTCAATTTAATTTTGCTGGTTGCACAGAACCCTGGTCCCTCCATGGTAGAAGCACCAAAAGAAAGGAAATCAGGTAAAAATTTATGGATCCTTGAAATTTTTGCTGTAGTATATTGTTGGGTGACATATGCAACCAACTAAATACAATGTTTTTTTCATGCACTTAGATGCAAAGAACATCTCTTCATCTCCTAATCAAGTAGAAAAGCAGGGAAGAAAGGTAAGTAGATCAAGTAGCTCAAGCGGCTCTAGCAGTGGTTCTGGATCCTCTTCAAGCGGTATAGTCATACATCGCTAGCTTTACCTATTTAGTTTGGTGGATCTTGTTTTCTCGTTTATGGTATATTTTTTTTCTTTGGGATTTGGCGAGGGGGCGGTTAGGATGGTGAGCCGCTTCAGCTTCTGTTTGGTTGGAAGTCTTGATTTTTCTGTCTCTCACTGCTTCGTTTGTGTTACAGGTTCTGATAGCGAAAGTTCATCTGGATCTGATGCAGTCCATTCGCCTAGAACTTGATCATTTTCAGCTCAGGTGGTATTATATCCTTGTGGTCCTCATGGATCTTTTTATGCAAAGTTTGGATTGTTTGTTTTGTTTTTTTAATTTGTGTTTCTACAGCTTGCACTGACTTTGAGCTGCTTTTCTTTTTTATCCTGTTGAAGTCTTATTAGCAGGATAAACAAGAAAACTATCATTGAAGTCTTATTGACAGTCTTGTTGGAGCTGCTTTTCTTGTTTATCCTGTTGAAGTCTTATTAGCGTCCATTGTTGAACACTACCATTGTGGCTTATAAGTAAGAATTCCTATGTTTTCAAATTACGTACTCAATAGTTGCTACCTCAGGAGGAGAGGAAGGACAGACTGTACTAAATAGTCGGTTCTTTTCATCGATGTCGGATGCACGATAAGATGATGGCAACATGTACTGGATGCTATATCAGATAAGAAGACCCAATGGAAATCTTCTGATACTTAATTATTGATTGTTAATTATCAATGTTGGCATTCTGTTTTGGATGCACCACATGTTTGAACTTGCCAACTCGGTGATTTAGAGGCCTTTTTCCCAAATGGGCTTTTTATGTAGGAGATCAATTAGTGCTTCAAAAGCTTAATCTGGTAGTTGATAGTGCCTGCAGTAATTGTTTCAAAATATTCAAAGAAATGGGCCTCATGGTATATATTAGTATGTCCAATGGTTAGGTAGGTATTGCATAGATTGAAAAAAAAAATGGTAGGTAATGCGTGACGCGGATAAAAAAGGGTAGGTATTGCTTGACTTGTGTTTTACTTAGTGACAAATATTTTGAAGTACTTTGGTAGTGGTAAAAGTGGATAACGAAATGTCTGTTTGTTGTTTTTTCTTTGGTGGCTTTTTATATGGATGCATGCTTGCGATTTTTTGCATGTGAATGGCGGACCCACCGTGGTTTATCATAATTACTTGCCCGTCGTTTTGTTTTTTGTTTCTTACACTAACAGCGATATCTCTCGTATGTTTTAAACTAAATTCCTTCCTTAGTCGCCATCAGCTGCCAAAATATTGAGAGACCAAGGAGATTGCATTTGTACCTTTATTTTTTATTTGATGTTGTTTGTAGACCTGTAGGTGCAGTTGTTGGTGCAGTAGTAAAAGGATAGCTTTGGTAAGTAACGCTTCGGGGAGGGGAAGACTCAAATTGACATTAGATCCTGTATTGTGCAAAGACATGAGTCTACTAAGTCTAAGTGAACAAGTAGCCCTAGCTTAGTGGAAAAAAAGGATTCATGTGGCCGACCCCAATTGATTAGGACATAAGGCTCGGTTTGGTTCGGTTCGGTTTGGTTTGGTTTGATGTTGTTTCAAAGAAAGAAACTTTATTTGTTATATATATAAAAAAAAAACTAATTCAACTCGTTAAGAATTGATGATGCTTGCAAGTTTATATTTAAGCTCTCAAAAGTTCTTTTGTTTTGTTCTTTTTTTCACCATGTCTGTATCCTTGTCCGTATGTTTATGTGTGTCCCTGCTTCTTTCTTAGCAGTGACAATAGAATTGTGGTTTAGGGTGTTTAATTTCAAAGCTTTCTTTGGAGGTCATGGTGCTTGTGGGAAACCTTTTGATTTTGGATACTTTCTTTATACGATGTTTCCTTTTGCTTTCAAAATATGCTGTTAATCCCTCTTCAGTCTTCACTACCAATCCCAATCTCCATCCCTCCTGACTACCAATCCTGTCCAACCTGTAACACGTATCAACCGAGGGCTTAGGTCTTTAAAGTAACACGTGGGCTTGTACATTTGGAGGTATGGAAAATGTCTTTTCATGCAAAAATTTGTGGTTGTGTCACTGATTATTGATTATACTGAAAGATTCATTTGTTATCCCATAATTCAATCCCAAGGTTAAGAAGTACTTATATGAGATCTGCTGCGTGAAACTACCAAGAAATCTTTATTAGCTATGGTACCAGGATATGCGAAGATGTGAAGTGAGAAAGAGTTCTAAAAGAGGAGAATGAGAGGATAAGAAAAGCCGTAAGGAGGCAGAAAGAGAAGTCTTCATCCCTTTCTCTCTACTAGCAGTTAGGCACACACGTCCGTGTGTGCAATTATGCGAATACGTGGGGTAGGAGAGTGGGGTAGTCGAGCCTGAGTGATTTCACCACTTTGCCCCTTCCCAGTTAATTTATATTATACTGAAGGTAATTGTGATTTTTTTCTTTTATATGGACAATGGCGGAAATCATTTTTGTGATACAGCTTCACAAAAGTGTTCACACCAACATGGGTAGCCCCTTTCTAATTAGAATAGATGTTTACTTGAACATAGTTATCCATAGGGGATGCATAATTGTTGTGTGTACGACCCGGTAACTTGTCCAGCATCGCATAAACTGTTGGATGGTAATGTAGGCTTTCTGATTTATATATGACATATATTTGTTCTATACTTTTTATGGGAAAAATGTGTTGGAGTTTCTCCATGTAGAGTTTTGCATCCAAGGCTCTTCCTATTTCCTTGAAGTTTGGAAAAATTATAATTCATCCATTTTCGATTGTTGAAGGTGATCCTTAGATTGTTCTTCTCTCTTTTCTTTTTACCTATAGGCTATAGCCCCATGTTAGAAAGATTTGCAAGTAACTGTGGCTATTGATGTTTTTGTTCTTGAATGAAACTCAATGAGATAAGGTGGATTCAAAACGTAGTCCTTGTGAGGAGCCTCTGGTCTGATTCTCTTGCAGTAGTGTTAACTTCTGATCTCCTTGTTTAGAAGCTGTCATGTTGGACAGGAGTTATGGTTTACTTATATTTAACATCGATAGATAGTAGAGATGATTGTCGAGATAAAAATACAATACCATCAAGGGTAAATCACCTAGACACCCCTTGAACTATACCTCTTTTACCTAGACACCCCCTAAACTAATTTAACCTACGACGACACCCCCTCAACTATTTAACTTTATCCACGACACCCCTTCTGGTAGCATTACGTCCATTTCTGTTACTAAATATAAGTTTTCATTCCAATATTGCCCTCTCCCATTCGATACTGACAACCCATCCAGATGCCTTTAACGTTTCGAGAAGAGAGAGACAAAAGGGAAACTTTAACTCCGGCCATCTTCTCCAACCAGCTGATGCCAACGTCGACGGCCTCTTCCAACTTTGACTCCGGCCATCTTCTTCGACCACCTGAGTGCCAACGTCGATGGTCTCTTCCGATTGGATTTGACAGATCCAGATCCCGTCACGACCGACTTCTCCCTCCATTAAATGCCGACTTCCCCTCGACCTCATAGTTCCAGCTCGTTCTCCTCCTCCATCAATCCCCTGTCCAGAGCTCTTCTCTATTTCTGATTTGTACCACCCAACTCCATCTCCTCACTCAATTTTCTGGCCCATCAATTTGACAAACTCTAGAAAATGGGTATTTTTTGGGTACTGAAAATTGGGGGTAATAATTACAAAGTCAAGGATTTAGAATTTGAGATTTCGTTATGTTTTTCCTTTCTGTTTTAGATTCCATTTAGTTTTTTTTTATCGGCTCAATTTAGTAATTTTCGGGTCATAATCTGGGTGTTTGAATGTTTGGAAATACATTGAAAGAACCACTTAAACCTCTTCTTCTTTTTCCATTTCTCCCTTCCAAAAAAATGAACAAGGGAACAACAAAAGTATTTCAAATTTTCTGCGTGAATGATGGTGCCAATTGAGTGATCAATTTGGTCAACTCGGTTCAGATGATTTCAGCGATCACCTTGTTCTTCTTCTCTCTCTGGACCAAAAGCTGACTGAAAAAAAAAAATTAAATAGTTGAGGGGCATAAAGGTCTTTCAGTCATCTTTTTTAACGGAGTTAAGGGTTGATTGAGTTTTAAATAGTTGAGGGGGTGTCGTCGTAGGTTAAATTAGTTTAGGGGGGTGTCTGAATAAAAGAGGTATAATTCAGGGGTGTCTAGGTGATTTACCCTATCATCAATGATGGGGATGTTAATCATTTGTAATGACATATGCTGAATGTATTATACTATTAGTTAATTCATTTAGAATATGAGAAGGTGAGAAGGGTGGTTTTTCCTCTGTTGTGTTTCTCATTCATACTTGTCGTTCTACTTTATTGATCAAATTTTTGCTTAACTTGATCCTTTCCTTTTTTTTCTTATCCCTGTTCTTTCTTTTTTCGTTACAGAATGATGGAATCGTTTTTGTGTCCGAGCGAGGTGCTTTTATATTATTTGGTTCATAGAGCCGTTGATTGTAGTTTTTGTTTCACTACTATTTTATTTCACTAGTGTTTTGTTTCTGTGTACAAAGTCTGTACAGCTCTTGGAAGGCACGGTGAGTGTCTTATACTCTGTCAGAACACCGACCTCACAACGGAGACATCCTTACATGTTTATGTTCTGGAGACTTGTGCACAAGCTTCCTACTAAGTTTTCAAGACTCCTAATACGTTTTGGACACGTGAGGAGAACATGTTGTTTTTGCAAGTTATGGAAAAATAGGAATGCATAATGTGGCCCCCGGACAAGAAGAAAACAAGAAGAAATCTTCCTTCTATATGCACTAGACTGTTGGCTGTTGCCCAAAATAAAAATCTGCATCAGAATTCACTTTCGTTTCAGTATCCCGAGCCAACTTGTTGAAGGCCTTTCACTATCTTTTGAAGGAAACTGGACAATTTGGTCAGGCCTCAGTTTCTCCACATCACACGAGGATGGTTTTCATGAGCTCCACATTTGGAAGCCTGTCAACCATGATCAGTAATTCTGGTAAATTCTGAGTTGTAGATGCGTCTACCCTCCTGAATCCCACTTAACAACTCTTCCCTTCTTGCTATACTTCTTCATTTGGTTCACTTCCTCTCTCTCTCTCCCCCCTCTCCCCTCTCTGCTCACTTTTCTGTTGCTTCCTGTTATAGGTTGGATAATTGTTCGTTGTCACCTCTCCTTTCCCTTCTGATTCCCATTTCCTCTCTTTTATCAAGGACTTCACTGGACCAAGACAACTGCATACAACCCCACTATAAGTATTAGCCTTAGAGCAGTTATGAGCCTTCTAGTTGTAGAACCTGCCCTTTGAATCACGGGGCCTGCTAGAAAATGTACAATGAAGCATGATAGTGCATAGGAACTGTATATCCTTTTAGTCTTCACCTCTGTGGCGTACTTGGATTTCACGGGTACTCTGTAACAAGTGGTTTGAAGTTTTTAGCATTTGTCAATTTCAAGTGCTGTAGTCTGCTATTGTTGCCGATTTACTTTCTCAATTTGCTAATTTTGGTCAGGAACACTAAATGCCAATGTTATTGTTTCTTGTTTGACAGGTGTTGCTGATTGAAGTGACGGTAATTCTTGTGGTTTATCTGTGGTTTTGAGATTTTGATTCTGCATCTTCATTTGTGGGATGTTTAGGGCTCAAATCTTTAACACTACCCTGATCTTGCTTTGGAGTGGCTTTTGTTCTTAGCTGCTATTTGACCATGGCAGTCTGAAGTCTTCTGCAGCTGGCTATGTTAATGGTCACAGGTTTGTAATAACTGTAGATGGCGATGACTAGTTAGATAGGTTATGTGTATAACTTGTACATTGTTTAGAACTGCAACTTAGTCTTAGTGGTTTATGTCGTCGTGCCTGCAGAGTTGGGGCATATTCTTTGATGTTGCACTCGAATATTCTCTGTAATTGTAGTAATAGTATGTGAAGTCTCTCTCTTCTGATACCATGTATATTTCTGCTATGTGGGTTTGTAAGGTTAGTTGGTTAGCTATTCCATTTCCATGTATATATGGTAGTTAGTTTGTTTTTGTGCCAATGTGATAAACAAGATTGTTGCATACTTGTTTTTTGTTAATCATCATCATAGAGACTGGGGGGAGCTGCCTCGGTTCGACTGTTTGTGCTTTTTACTACAGCCGGACTGTATTTGTTTGAGCCCTAGAAGATTTTTTTTGGTGTACTCTGAACTCAGTTATTGAGCAGCTGTGACTTAGTTGGATGCCCGTCCTCGTTAATTGTTTATAGTTAGCTGTGGAGTTTTCAGGACAGTTGATATTGGGAAGATTTAGATGATGTTGCACGTTTGATTCCCTTTCCGGGACAGCAGAGTATGTCTGGATGAATATGGTTTGCGACACTGTCAGTGGTTGTGAGAGGGGTTTTTTGCCCAGAAATTCAAATGATCATCGAGATTGCCGTCCTTGGCACTTGGCAGTCTACTGGAGTAGCAGCAGCAGCTTGCAACGGTAGGAAATTGTGTATGAATTTTTTTCTGTTTACTTTTCTTCTTATTACTCATCAATTTATTGTTCTTTTCTTCTGGTCCCTCAAAGTTGCGAGTCTTGACTGCAATATAGTTCCTGAAAGTCTGATCAACATTGTGGAGTATGAAAAACACAATTAACTGGTGACCGGTTTGTACTGTGGTCAGCTTTTTTGATTATTTCTTCCCATCTATGGGGGAGTTTTGATTAGTGTGTTAAAAAGAGTTGTAGGATTTTAGGTTGGCATTTCTGCGGTTATAAATCTCTTTGATTTAATCTCTATATAATTCTCTTTGATTTAATCTCATGTTTTATGAAATGTATTCTGTAATTCAACCAAAAAGACATGATATTAATTTATGTTGCTAAATTATTTTGAGTCTCCTCAGTTGAAGAACTAGATAAGAGAGAGAATATTTACCCAAAAAAGGATGAGAGGAAAAGAATTCTTTGGGGTTGTGTTTTTGTTTTTTTTTTGGTCGTTAATGGTTTGATTTTTGCTTAAAAATCTATAAAAAATACCAGAGCCACGGGATGCGGATGGAATGTGCAAGATGGTGTAACTTGCAATTTAATACTCAAAATAAGGTATTCAATTGATTTTTACTCCCACGTCTTGATTAACTCATATTCTTGGATATTCCCTAAAATATTTGGATAAAAGTCATTACTATTCCTCTCGTCGAAGGTGAGGCCGCACTTGTGGGTTAGTGATATCCACTCCCTTAATACCAAAATTCGCTCTCTTATTCCAATTAAGTTGAATCAAAATAAATACCTCCCTCTAGGGCCAAGTAATTATTTATAAAAAAAACCTTGATGGTAATATGAAAATGCCGACATTTATGTGATTATACTCCCTCTGTCCCATATTTATTGTCCACTTTAACTATTCACAATGACTCAAAAAATTGGTTATATCTTCTAATGTATAATGTTATATATATTCAATATGGATTTTATTTGATAGTTGTTGATGAGTATTATTAAACAAAGTTTTTAAAATTGTAAAAAATATTATAGATTGAAAAATATAAGCAGTTAAAAAATGACACGCAAACCCGTAAATGGATAAGAAATTTGGGACGGAGGGAGTAATATCTTTGACTAATATTCTTAAGATGTTGGGCCGAGGACCCTGCGCACTGAAAAAAGGTGAATTATACTCCCTCCGTCCATTTTTAAGTGTGTTGCCTTGTAATTTCAATATCATTATCAATATAATAATATCCACAAACTTTTCAAAAATAAATTTACTTTTAAGGGCAAAATAGGAAATGTACTCATTAACTTTTCAAAACACATATTTATTAAGGGACAACCCAAATGGAAATGTCTACACTATAAAAGGGATGGAGGGAGTAACATACAATTTGCTCTGTTCAAACAAAAAAAAAAAGTACAATTTGCTGACTGAATTAGTTTTGGTGGATAAGGTATGAGGGGAGATATGGTAAAATGTAGGATATATATGTATCAACAGAGAAATATATTTAGATGGTTTGTTTGAGTAATTTATAGAAGATGAGATATGCTCTTGCTCGGTTATTTTGGCATGGACATGAAATTAACAGTGGACGATGGTATTTCCGTAAAGATGGGGGAAAAGATGGAAATAAGGCTATAAACGAGCGGAGCCGAGCCGAGCCGAGTTTTGTGGTGTTTGAGCTCGGCTCGTTTGCTTAACGAGCTCAAAACTCGAGCTCGGCTCGGTAGTAAACGAGTCGAGCCCTTATCGAGCCGAGTCAGACTAATTTATTTAACGAGCTTCTTTAAACGAGCCGGACCTATTAAACAAGTCGAGCTTTGGCGAGTTGAGCTCGGCTCGTTTAGTAAACGAGCCCAAAACTCAAGCTCGAGCTCGGCTCGATTAGTAAACGAACTGAGCCGAGCCTTAGTAAGCCGAACCGCGAGCTGCTCGCGAACAACTTGGCTCATTTGCAGCTCTAGATGGAAACATTCTACTTGCACCTTTTTTTTTTTTTCTCAGTACCCACACCAAACGATGAAATTTTTCATTCTATGATTTTATCCTTACCTTCGTCCACCCTTCTCCTCCTCATCACCTCTGCCTTCACCTCCACCATCAGGTCTATCATCAGTACTACAAATTTCCTAACCTATTTTCTTCACCTTCACCAGCGAAGATTGTATTGTATTTTGCTTTAGAAAATATGAAGATTACAAAAAGTTCACAAAATTTCCAAAACCCGCTTTAGGTATAGAGAGAGAATATGTTCACAAAGCGAAAGTTTAGTTTTGTCAAAAAAATAACTTCCAAACTATTTTTTAATTATTTAAATTTAAATATTTTTTTAATGTAATTTAGTAAATCTATTTACAATTTGAAAACATGAATTGTTGAAATAGTCAAAATGAACGAGTTATATAGGACTCCATCCTAGTATCCTACACTTCAAACTCCAATCGCAAAGAGTCGGGTCCAAAATATTTTTATTTACTACTATGAAAAAGGACGAGGAATGCCTTAAAAAGGGAAAAAAATTTCAATGCGAAGAGGGTACCGGGTGGTATTAGCTCGTGCATATTCGGCTGTCAAAAAATGCAATGGACGGTCCGAATTGAAAGTGTCAGATGGATTTAAAAGAAATTAAAAAAAGAAAAGAAAATATATTTTAATCTTGACTATCGGTTGTATTTTTTGGATCACCGAATATACGCGAGCGAATACCAAATCAGCTGTGCCCGCTCCGCACCGAAAAATTCCTCCTTGAAAGGACTTTACAGAGAAATTGAATGCTCCTCGATGACTCCCAATTCCTGACGGAATGCATCAACTCAAAGCCACGCTCTCCCCAACACTAAGGTGCGCCTGCTCCTTGCCCACCTCACTTCTCACTATCAAATCAACCTTTTCTTCTTCTTCTTCTTCATCAAGCCATCCGCAATGGTCAGGTCTCCACAACTGGAGAGATGGCCCACTCAACCACAACCGGTTGTGGGGACCCACTGGGCCCCAACTGCCGCCACCGTCATCAATTGAACTAGATGTCGCCCAACTGGAGTTGGGTTTTTCTCTAGCTGAAATGGGTGCTGTTGTTCTCAATACTCCTGACCCTTTAACCAAATCAAAGCTTTCTCACTTTGCTTATTGTCGTTGGCGCCAAGAAAATCTGCCGATTGGGGTTTCTCAACCACCTCCTCGGCCCGCTCGACCTCCTAAGCCTCAGTTGGTTCGTTTTCTTTCTTTCTTTTTTTATTATTTTATGTATTCATGATTTTCATTGCCATTGATGGAATTATGTTGTTGTTGAAGTTGAAACTGGTTTAGATGTTATGGTTCCATTGATATCTGAGTACTTAGGCCTCTTCAGTTGCACGGAAAGGGTGAGAAAATTAGTTTTTCCGTAACTTTCTGCGCGTGTTCAGTTGCCAAGAAAATAGTGGGATCCACAATTTCAACTTTTCCAAGAAACACTTTCTTGCAAAATGGATCCTGCCAAAATGAAAGAATTCTGATTTTTCCGTAAGATTCCTTGGCAAGAGAACATGGACAGGAAACTCAATTTCATTTTCCTTTACCTCACCTCACCTCACCTCACCTCACTTGACTTTTCCTGGGAAATCTATTTCTCACGCCACATTCCTCACAACTAAACGGAACATTAGATTATAGGGGTGTAATGGGTTTGAGTGCACGTGATGTTTATGCAGTTCTTGAAGTTGAAATGGTTTTGATGCTATGGGTCCATTAACATCTGATTGGTTATGTTAGTGGGTTGTAATGGGTCTGATCTCATGTGGTGTTAATGTAGTTGTTGAAGTTGAAAATGGTTTTGATGCTATGGGTGCATTGACTTCTGATTGCTTATATCAGTAGAGTGTCATGTAGTTGTTGTATAATCATAATAACATGTTCTGGAATTTGGATTGCTCTTATGTAATTTGTTGTATAATAAGTTTTCATTGCTTGCATTGCCTTTTAGTGTTTGTGCTTGGTGTGAAGGTTATGTGGATAGAACATCCATACGAGTTTTCTAGACAGCTTAAGGGAAAGGAGTACATCGATTTGATAAAGGAGGTTTACGATGGGGCTTTGAGGACATTGTTTTAGTAGATGAAAACCCAAAAAAAGTATTTGAAGACATATATGACAGCTCGTATTTCTTAAAACTAACGTCACAGACCCAAAGTTGTGATGGATGTCTGCTTAAACGATGAGAGAGAGAGTTGGAAACACAAGCACATGTGAAAATGCTAGCATTAGCACCTATTGAAAGTAAGCTTGAGAGAAAATAGACTATGAGTTTAGTCACGTTCATAGAGACCAATGTATGCAATGGCAGAGTGATCTGGACTAGCGGTAAGGTTAGTGTTAATGACAATCTAGGGGGGAGGGGAATGCCTAAATTGACATAGCATGTGTTGCATTAACCATGTGTTACATAACATACTCCCTCCGTCCCATTTTGATAGCCCCTATGAAAAGACGTGGAATTTTGGATAAAAAACTAAAGTACTTCTGCACATGATTTATCGAGTTTCTTCGCACTAGATTGAAAATCTCGATTAGTTCTTTAATTTGGTGCGAAAAAATTCAAAAAATACGAAATGGGAGTACTTCATTTTTTATGAGAAAATTTCTCGTCAATTCGTCGGGGTCTATCATTTTGGGACGGAGGGAGTAGCTCTTTGCTGACCAGAATAGCAATAGATGATCCACATGGACAACTCCAGGTGATTGGGACATGATGCTTGTTTTGGTTAGTTATTTAGTCAGGCTTTCTCCTTTAAAATTTCCCTTTTTCTCATTTTCCTCTACTCTTGTCTCCAAGCATCTACACTGAACAAGTTGTATTCTTTCCAGCAAGGGCTAGTGGCTTTATTTAAGGTCCCAAAGAAAGTGCAGTTTCATGATTTGTAAGATATGGGTATAAGTCTTATGACACGTGTGCATAGTTGTTAAGGGTGAGAAGCACACCGAGACCAAAGTTCTGTTGGGGTCTAGACGCAAGGCGCAGGCCTTTTTGAAGTTAAGCGCACTCAGGCGAGAAAAATAACAAAAATAACATACACCAATACAAATTATAAACCAAGACAATGAATTTAGAAAGTGTACCATCTAAAGATCCGCTAAACTTTCCACCAAATGTCAAATAGTCAACAATCCTTTTGTAGAGTAGACTGGCTAAAAAAAAGTAGGAAAACATTGTCCACCAAAAAAATCCCTAGGATAACAGCAGACGCAGCACCATGAAAGTGCAGGAGAATAAGAAGAAGAAGCAGCAGCAAAAAACCCACAGAACGGCAAAAAACGTAGAAGAATAAGAATGCAGAAGGAAAAGAACAAGAATTACTTTGATGGTCGAATAATGAACGCTGTGGTGAAATCATCTCCGAAGTCCAGAATCGAAGTCTAGTGTTTGCTTCTTTCCGAGAACAATGTCGATGAGTTTGGATCTGAGGTTTCGATGTAGTTTTCGTATGTTTCGGTCCTTTTTTCTTCTCAAAATTCAAGGCGTGAGATGAATTCAAACATGCTTCAAACAAGCGCGAGATTTGCGCCTTTCGCCTCTCTCCTAGGCACGTCTTGATGCGCCTTTTGTGAGCATGTTTCAAGGCGCCTTGATGTGCTGGGAGTCTAGTCGTGCTCATAGGCTCGCCCTTGATAACTATGCTGTGTGGAGTGTTGGAGTTCTCACGTTAAGGCCGCCATTTTCAATTCAAACTCTTTGCGAAAGCAGAAAGAAGTTTCCTTGTTTGGTTATTGCAATGTAGTTGTGCTCATTGTTTCATTTTTGGACTTTTATTGTCCAATTTCAGGTCTCCCCAAAGGAAATGCCAGCTCCCCAAAACTCGGGTTTTCCTCTAAATGCTTACATGCTGCATAATCTTGCTCATGTGGAGCTAAATGCTATTGATTTGGCTTGGGATACTGTTGTCCGATTTTCACCATACACTGAGCTTCTTGGCGAGGGATTTTTTGCTGATTTTGCTCATGTTGCCGATGACGAGAGTCGCCATTTTGGGTGGTGTTCTCAGAGACTGGCTGAGCTTGGTTTGAGGTGAGAAGAGCTGTTTAATTGTTTCAAAGAGTTTTTGGTTAAATCGGCTCATAATCTGCTTCCTCCTCCTTTTCCTTGTTTATGTACAGCTACGGAGACATGCCAGCACATAATCTGCTTTGGAGGGAGTGTGAGAAATCATCGGACAATGTTGCTGCACGTTTGGCTGCTATCCCACTAGTTCAGGTAATCTCTTCAATGGGGCAGTATTAAAGAATTCTAGCACCTGAATTGATTGCTTATACTTTTAGAATTAAGAGTTACTCCTAGTTTCCTATTATATGTTTCCCTTCAAGTGCCTTCAGGTTTCTATGTTTTTTTAGAGTTTTCTTTTTGTCTTGGTTCGTATCTTGTGGGATAAAGTTAGCGATTCCCTTGTCGATATATGTAGGAAGCTAGGGGACTTGATGCTGGTCCCCGGCTTGTTCAGAAGTTAATCGGATGTGGAGATTGTAGGACATCAAACATTGTAGCAAGGATTGCTGATGAGGAAGTCACACATGTGGCCGTTGGTGTCCACTGGTTCGTCGCACTATGCCAAAAAATGGGCCGTGCCCCTTGCTCCACCTTTAAAGGTTTTGTTTCCTTCAGAATCCAGTGATTACTCTCGTTTAGGTTCCCATAAGTACATATTACTGTCCACAAGTTTCGTGGATTTTTCTGTCGCTTGGTTTTTATTTCAAATTTTTTGTGGGTGGTGTGTCTTGTGCGTGTATCTTTCCTGCAGACTTATTAAAAGAATACAATGTGGAGCTGAAAGGGCCTTTCAACTATTCAGCCCGAGATGAAGCTGGTATTCCACGGGAATGGTAAGAAAAATGAAGTTTCTTGATTGTCATTTCTGGTGCCAACACTTTAGCTGTTTCTATCTACAACGCACCAATATCCATTTTAATTGGCAAAAAACCAGACGTGCTCACAAATTTGTTTCAATTCAGTGCACTGAAATTTATGTTCCCAAAATGTTTGTCTAGGTATGATTCATCATCATCAGCCAATAACCAGGAGGTCCAGGACAAGAAAGGGCAACTTTCTGAGGTATTACTTTGGGACCTGATCATCTTTATATGTTTTCACTGCACAATACGGAAGAAAACTTATATACACTGACCAAATAAAATTTGTCAAATGTTAAGAGCTAAACAGGAATTCATATGTTTGGATGTAAGATTTGAAATGTTGTGACAGGTCTATGACAGGCTTGCTTGCATAATCTCTATGGAGAAAGAGAACTCAAGTTTGAATGTAACCCCCAAGTGATTAGTGTTTGATATAATGAACTTGGACATGTGCTGTTGGAGCTTTAAGCTTGTAGCCTAAAAGCAGAAGAGTGAATGTTCATTCTGTCCGGGGTGCACAATGATAAATGAACCCGTAGAGTGACTTGGCTAATGTTCATAACCGCAATGAGGCAGCTAGATAATCTCTTCTGGGTTTCTTCTTCCGCTCCCTGGCCTTCTTTGTAATATCTCTTCCTGAATATGCTGGTGGCAATTTTGAAATACTTTCAGACTTGGACACGGGTACTTACTCCCCCTTGTAGCCCCTATGTTTTCTGCAAATCTCAATCCAAGACGGTCCGTTTGGATCGTCATGCTCAGACATAATCCCAGCGGACGGTTGGGATTGCACTGCTATCAGCTATTGTCGAACCATGATGTTTCCTTAATTATTGTTTCAAACAAGAAACAATTAGTATTGGGTATCTAACTGGTGATATAGAGTATTAGAGTTGTAAAGAAAACCTGTGGCACATAGCCTTTCCAAAGTTTTAATGTTTAGTTTCAGATGTATCGTTTTTCTTATATTATGCATATCCTACTGTGTCGTGTATCATTTTCGTATCCAGATATGTATCATAATATATACAAATATGAATCTTAGTGGGATAAGGACCAAATGGTAAGAAAGCGGCCGATCAAAAAAAAAAAAAATGGTAAGAAAATGTACCATGGATAGTTGTCGAAATATTTCGACAAACCTGTATACATTCCTCAAATAATTGTTATTGGAACACAAAATGTGATTCCACATTTGTAATCAAATCTCATCTTTGCATGTACAAAACCCACCACCACAACCTTCACATTCACTGCCCAACACATCCCTCCTTCCTAGCTCCTCCCTGTGTTCCCCTTCGTTTCCGGTTTGTTCCTCCCCAATTATAAGCTGTTTAGTAGTTATGGTCTCCCCAATTGCTTTCAGTACCCCGCCACCGCATTTCCTTTTATCCCTCTTCACCCCTTGTTTCTTTATTTTGTCATGTGCTTTCATCTTCTGGTGCTGTCTCAAAGAACTCCGTGGTTTCAGCAGGTTTCTGTATTACTTCATGTGCTACACCCTTCGATTCTCTACTGGTATCTTGGTCTCCAGTTTCTCCTTGTTAAAGCTCCATCAATAAGAAGAAAGATAACTATATAGGTTTGATAAAATGGAATTCGTTCATCATGATGCAACCCAGTGTGATGTAGGTTGATTCACAGTACCGTACTTGGTTGTGAAATTCATGTTCATCATTTGTATGCACCACTTTTATTATGAGTTTACACTCAGGACTTCCAAGAGGGAATTGGTGCTCCTATATCTTTATTGACATCTCAAGTTGGTGGTTTGGGATTGACACTTACAAAAGCAGATCGTGTAATAGTGGTTGATCCGGCATGGAACCCAAGGTGCACATTTTCAGTATTCTTCATTCGGTTTCCTTGATATTTTGATGAGTACAGAATTTAATGATTTTGAAATTACTACTTGGTATTGAGGTTTTTTGTGTTCCTCAAATGATGAACATGTCTTTAAAGGGTTACTTGGGTAGCTTTTGTTATTATCTCAAACATGTCTTCAAATGATGAACATGAATGTTACCTGCGTTTTCTTTCTTTTTTCAAATTTTGAACCCAAAATTTTAATTCACTTCTCCTATACACTCTCTCTACAAAATATTAATTCACTTCTCCTATACACTCTCTCTAACTCTTCACACCTCCTCTCCTTTCAAACACTTGGAACATTTTCCATTAGCAACCTTTCCTCTTTACACACTCCGGCCCAACATCCGACCTTTTCACCAAGCGCCACCACCGATCACCCCCGCCAGACCCTGTGGCCGGTCACCTACTCCGGCCATCACTGCTGGCCGGAGTAGGTGAAGTAATGGAACCTTATGAGATCAAGATCTCCAGACTAGCCTTAATGGTCACGGTTGAAGCCGAGGTTTGCAGTGGAAAGGAGTTTTCCTTTTAAGGCTCGAGAGATTTGATCAGGGGAGCATAATTTTACTTACTAGGCTGGACAGGTTCAATGAAGAGAGTCGGATGGCCCTTACAAAGTGGCCAATTTGGGAGATTAAAATATTTAAGCATTCTCTTCAATGAAGAGAGTTGAATGTAAACTTAACTTAGAATTTGGTTGCTTTTGGTTGCTTGTGATGAGTCTAGAGGTTTTCTTACATGTTTACACGCCCAAAAAGCTCATCATTCCCTTTTAAAGCCACTCACCTCCTCAATTGTCTAGGATTATTTCCATCTAAGAGGTCTTCTTCACCTTCTAGAATCTTCATAAAAAATATCTTCTATCCTTTGTATCTCCACAATATTCTAGAACTCTTCACACGATTCTAGAATATTTCCAGAATCCTCCGGAACTCTACCGAACTCCTAGGTTCCACTACTTCTAGAACCTTTTCTACAAAGATCTAGAACATTCTTTAGCATGCTAGATTGTTCTAGAACTAATAGTCTAAATTATTTTCCAATTTTCTTGAGAAATCCGTTCTAGACCACTCTCAACACTTCCACTTTCACTAGAAAACATTTATAGCAATATCAAAAGCAACAACATTCTTCATAAGGTAAGGTTACCCCAGGCGTTTTACAGCATCAACTTGTGTCGTCCCCGTGCATTGTTTGATATCGTCCAGAAGACTAACGCGAGGTTTTTATTTTCATTTTTTGGCAACAACCTGAGGTTTTGTTGTGATACTAACAAGTAACAACTAGTTTCTGCACACTCTCTCCTCCATTGTATGCCAGTGTCACCAAAGGAAATTTGGAAAATTTAAGATCTATGACAAAAAAATCCATTTGTTATGGAAGTAAGATTTGAAACTATGTGGCAGGTTTATGATTGGCTTGCTTGCATAATCTCAAAGTATGAATGCACCCCTAGAGTGAGCATTGTTTGATTGAATCAAACTTCGATTCTGGAACATGCATTTGAAGATGCAAGTGTTTTGGGCTAAAAGCAAAATGTTACATGTTCATTGCTTTGGGCGTACGCGCGCAATGAAACATTGATCAGTGAAGTGAGATGGATAATGTCTTTTGCAAGTTGCACCAGACAACCAAAGGTTCAATAGGGGCGTCTGCATGCTAGGTTTCTGGATTTCGACATCTGCACTTGCCCTAAGTTGCAATCTCTCTTCCTGAATATGTTGGTGCTGGTGACTCTGAATATTATCGGACTTAGACACAGGTATTTGCTCCCCATGTATTTCCCATACTGTTCACGGTTTTCACTTCCAGGCCTACTTTGCATCGTCTTGTTCAGGCACAATTTTAGATCCCAGCGCACGACTATGTGAAAAGTTGTTTTGAAACGGTGATGCTTTCTTCATGATTGTTTTCAAACAAGAAAATAACTTTTAATCCAAGCACCCGTTGATAGAGATTTGCAAAAGGAAAAAAACCTGTCAATATAGCCTTCTCAATGTTTTAAATCTTCAGATTCAAACAGAATTGGCGGAGTCATATTGAATGTGGACCGGACATAGATATACTCGGAAGCGGAGTCCATGTGGTGTCCAAAGACACTTTGGGCAAACTCGGAAGCTGAGTCCATGTAGCGTCCAAAAGCACTTAGTGCCCAATCTAAGCCATCCGTTCAACAATCAACGATCTAGATTATCTTAACGGTCCATATTATTTTACATGTTTGATAATATCTGAAAAAATCTGAACCATTGAAAATATTTTTGGACGACTCAAATTGGACACTACGGGGTGTAGTGCCAAGACCCCGTTTCCAATAAACTCATTGCTAATCCAACATGGCTGAAGTTATGGGAGAATACTTCATTTTGACCTGAGGTGAAGGGATTACCAAGAAGGAGAATACAAGGACGGAAAAACCAGGGTCAAACAAGGTGGTGACGGAGGAATTCAGTTGTAAGTTAAAAAGAGAGATTGGACCTGTGCACAAATGGATTGACGCTCTCAAGAGTCAAGAATCATAAATTAGAAAGAGATTCTAAATTCTAAAAATTCTCACTCCAATTTTTACTATTTTGCCTTCGCGCCAAAATCCCCTGCGAAGATTTTGCCTCCTGGGCTGAAATGTATCGTCCATGCCCGATGTTCTTAAAGTGATATGTCTGAGAAATATATAATCACTACAAATCATCGATGGTGTCCTGCGTTCTAGATTTTACGTGAAATATACACTATTGCCCCACATGAACAATGTTCTCACTGTAACACATCCAAAAGCCAAATTTACTCAAAACTTCAATGCAAGGATATCGATAACAGATAGACAACACTCAAAAACGCAAGCCCAGATGACTTACTCAGATGTACAAAACCTGACCTCTGAGACTAGCAACACCACCTTCACATACAAGCTTCACATTCACTGCCCAATACATCCCTCCTTCCTCGTCTCATCTCTTTGTTCACCTTCGTTTCCAGTTCGGTCCTCCTCCCCAATTACAAGATTTTTAGTTGTTTGTGCAATCTCAGCTATAGTTTCCCCAATGGCTTTCAATACCCCTCCTCCGACTTCTCCCTCCTCGCCCCTCATTTCATCCTTTTGTTCCCCGGTTTCATCTTCCGGTACTGCTACCTCAAAAAACTCCTCCACTGTTTCAGTAGATTTCTGAATTACTTCTTCTGCTACACCCTTTGCTTCTTCACCAGTATTTTGGTCTCCCGTTTCTCCCTGTTAAAGCTCCATCAATGCAAGAAAGATGAATATGTAGGTTAGATAAAATGGAATTTGTTCACCATAGTGAGGCAGCTAGTCCATTGTAATGTATGTTGATTCACGTACCATACTTGGTTACAAAAATTTTATTTTGGGATGGAATGGGCCTGTCTGACGCTGCGTCCCAAATTGTTGTACCATGTTATTATTTGGGATCTCTAGAAAAATTGTCTATATCTTTTGATCAATAACGATTTTTGTATGCAATATGAATCTTATTTGATATATCTCTATTAACTTTATCAAACATATATTTCAAAATTATAAAAAAATTATACATTGTGAAATATAGGCAATTGTTTAAAAAAATCAAAAAATAAAAGTGATAACAATTTGGAAGGAATGGAGTAAAAACTTAATAGCCAACCTAAAATCAATTGGCTAGGCATGGGGTGGGAGACCCCTCATGTTATTAAGCCAAATCTCCCATGACAATGTCGGGCTATTCTCTAATAGTACTTATATTGAGGGTTGAGACTTAAATCATTTCAACTAGGAGTAATGATTTTGCTCACCTCCCTTGCTTTAAGATGCAGACATTAAATTTCATGTACAAACACGTTCCAGAAACTAACTTTTTCCGTTTTATGACGGAGATCATTCTCTTATAATATATCAACCAAAAAGCTAAAAAAAATGAATTTTGGAACGGGTTCAAAGGAGAAAATTTTGGGCAGGAGGGTATATACACGTGGTGCCTAGCACCCGTCAAAGATGTTCAAACACGTCAAAGATGTTCATGTTTGAGACATATTTGATGAGGTGCCGGGCACCACGTGTATATATCCTCTCCGTACCCAAAATTTCCTCGGTTCTAATTTTAGTTGCATTCCATTTACGTATGCATAGTAACAGTAGATAACACTAAGTTTCACTTACCTTTGATTGAGCTAATCTCCTAGCTTCCAATTCCCTCTCAGCCTCCCCCTTCTTCCTCGCCGCATACTCTTTAGCACTCTCCTCCACCGCCACCACCTTATCCTTCACAACCCCCACCTTCTCCCCCGTATACTCGGCCGCCTGTTGTACCCCGTGCGCCACCACATCCTTCGCCGCTACCGCCTTGTCCCCCGCATACCCCGCCACTCCCTTTGCCACATCCGCCGTCTTCTTCGTCGCCTCCACCGTAACCTCAGCCGCATACTCCGCCACTCCCCACCCTGCCACCACCGCCCTCTCCTTCACCTCCACCGCCTTCTCCCCCGCATAACTCCCCACTTTCTTCGCCGTCACCACCGTCGCCTCCTTCGCCCTCTCCGCCACCGACGGCCCCTCCCCCACCTTCTCCTTCACCTGCTCCGCCGTCTGCACCGTGCACTCTTTGGCTTGCTTTGCTTTTCCGGCCGCAGTGTCCTTAACGGCCCCGCCCTTCTCCGCGACGAATCCGGTTGTTTTCTGGACGCTTTGGACAATTGTGTCCTTGGCTTGGGCACCCTTTTGTGCCGCGACAGAAGCCGCGGCGCCGAGGCCGTGAGTAGCCGATTCCTTGGCTTTTTCCAAAACCGAGGAATCGGTTGCCTTGTTGTACCGCTCTTCGGCCGCCCTAATTGCATCCATCGAATTCTGCTGCGCGCACTGTCTGTACTTGGAAATCTCTTCCGTTGAAAGCGGTTCTTTCGCCGTACTCTGTTTTCCCCTCTCTCTGTTTCGGTCCTCCTCCTCCTCCTCTGTTTCGCCTTCTTTTCCGAAACCCATTTCCCTCCCTCCTCTCAGCTTCTCTTCTTCTTGTTCTTCTTTCTTATCAGTTCCTTCTTCGGCCTCTTTTTGATCTCTCTCCTTTCCCCTCTCTTCGCCGGAACCATTGACGCCCGCGGTCGCTGTTACGCCGGAGCCCTTGACTTTCTCAACGAGAGACTCAAAATGGCTTGTCAACTGGGGAACTGTGTCTCTCTTGAACTCTGTTTGATCTTGTTCTGGAACATCTTCTCTCCAAATTTTCTCAGAAGCCATTATTGGGTTTTTTTGGGTCTCTTTTGCTATCAATTGGTGAGTAATTTTGAGTGATCGAGTACATTTGCTGTGAAGAAGAAGAAGATTGGTGTCAATAAAAAGACAGAGATTGAGGAGGGGGCTAAGGGTGGCGCGGTAGGAGGAAGTAAGACGTGGAGTTTGGAGGGATGGCGTGTTGTGCCACGTGTTTAGGAGGGGGAGGGTCTGAGGTTGGTGACTCAGCAGTTTCGGTTTGTGAGCTGTAGTACATGTGTCACCGAGGCTTATCTATTACTGCTTTCATCACATTTTCGGAAAAGGATTCAAAGCCGGGTACCACCTGGTGCCCGTTCGTGTATATCCCATCATTCAAAAATATAATAGACGGTCCGGATTGAAAGTACCGGATGAATTCAAAAAAATTAAAAAAATAAGAAAAAGCTTGTTTTAATCGGGGCCATCCGTTGCATTTTTGGACGCCGGGATGTGCTTTAGCATGTACCATATCAATAATACCCCTCGGCACTAAAAAATTCAAAACATTTTCAGCTTGCTTGCGAAAACGCAATAGGTATTGTACTACGAAGTGGTACAACAGCCAAAACGACGTTGTTTTGGGCTGTGTGTTAAAAAAAAAAAAAAATTCCAAAAAAATCTTTTATACTCTTCGTCGTCTGTAATGTATGTAGTTTGGATTTCATGTAATTGTTAAGGGTCTGTTACCAACATGAAAAGTAGTTCAAAATTCAACAGGACGGAATTAGGATTTGTGTTACTGTGTAGAGGGGAGACCGGCTTTAGCTTTCTGATATTGAATCTGCAGAGGGTTTTCATCGCTGCTCAGTGAAATTTTGAATGGGATGTCCACTAGTTTTAGGGGATTGTACGGCTCGATTGCAAACTCCTCGTGTCCCGTACTACGTTATCAGTGAGAAGAGAGTTTTGTCCTGTGTTTATCACTTTATTTTTTCCGTAATAGGATTCATGACGTGACACAGGTTGAACCCGTGGCACCCACTTTTTTTTTAATTTTCTAATAGAAGTCATGAGGTGACACGGGTTGAACCCGTAGAACTCACTTTACCACTTTTTTTTTTTGGAATAGAATTCATGACGTGAAACGGGTTGAACCTGTGGCACCCTTTTTTTTTTTTTTCCGGAATAGGATTCAAGACGTGACACGGGTTGAACCCGTGGCACCTACTTTATCACTTTTTTTTTTTTCCATAATAGGATTCATGACGTGACACGGATTGAACCCGTGGCACCTTTTTTTTTTTTTTTTCCCGGAATAGGATTCATGACGTGACACGAGTTGAACCCGTGACACCCACTTTACCACTTTTTTTTTTTCAATAATAGGATTCATGACATGATACGGATTGAACCTGTGGAACCGTTTTTTTTTTTTTTTTTCCGGAACAGATTTCATGACATGTCACGAGTTCAACTCATGACACCCAGTTTACACTCATTTTTTTTTTTGGAATAGAATTCATGACGTGACACGGGTTGAACTCGTGGCACCCACTTACCACTTTCTTTTTTTCCGTAATAGGATTCATGACGTGACGCGCGTTGAACCCGTGACACCCTTTTTTTTTAATTTAGGAATAGAAGTCATGAGGTGACACGAATTGAACACATGGAACCCACTTTACCTTGTTTTTTTTCGGAATAGAATTCATGACGTGACACGGGTTGCACCTTTGACACCCTCTTTTTTTTTTTCCGGAATAGGATTCAAGACATGACACGGGTTGAACCCGTGGCACCCACATTACCACTTTTTTTTTTCCCATAATAGGAATCATGACGTGACACGGGTTGAACCCGTGACACCCTCTTTTTTTTTTTTTTTTTTTTCCGGGAATAGGATTCATGATGTGACATGGGTTGAACCCGTGAAACCCACTTTACAACTTTTTTTTCAATAATAGGATTCATGACGTGACACGGGTTGAACCCGTGACACCTTTTTTTTTTTTTTTTTGTTTCGGAACAGCATTCATGACGTGTCACAGGTTAAACCCATGACACGCACTTTACACCTTTTTTTTTTTTTGAATAGAATTCATGACGTGACACAGACTGAACCCGTGACACCCTCTTTTTTTTTTTTTGGAATAGAAGTCATGAGGTGACACGGGTTGAACTCGCGACGCCCACTTTACCACTTTTTTTTTTCGGAATAGAATTCAAGACGTGACACGGGTTGAACCCGTAACACACTTTTTTTTTTTGGGAATAGAATTCATAACGTGTCACAAGTTGAACCCGCGGCACCCTTTTTTTTTTTTTTTTTCCAGCATAGGATTCAAGATGTGACACGGGTTGAACCGTGGCACCCACTTTTTTTTTATTTGGAAATAGAAGTCATGAGGTGACACGGGTTTAACCCGTGGAACCCACTTTACCTCTTTTTTTTTTCGAAATAGAATTCAGGATGTGACACGGGTTGAACCCTTGGCACCCTTTTTTTTTCCGGAATAGGATTGAAGACGTGACATGGGTTGAACCCGTGACACCCTCTTTTTTTTTGTTTCGGAATAGGATTCAAAACGTGACACGGGTTGAAGCCGTGGCACCTACTTTACCACTTTTTTTCCCCCATAATAGGATTCATGACGTGACACGGATTGAACCCGTAGCACCCTTTTTTTTTCTTTTTCCGGAACAAATTTCATGACATGTCACGAGTTCAACTCTTGACACCCACTTTACACTCATTTTGTTTTTTGGAATAGAATTCATGACGTGACACGGGTTGAACTCGTGGCACCCACTTACCACTTTCTTTTTTTCCGTAATAGGATTCATGACGTGACACAAGATGAACCCGTGGCACCCTTTTTTTTTAATTTTGGAATAGAAGTCATGCGGTGACACGAATTGAACACGTGGAACCCACTTTACCTCTTTTTTTTCGGAATAGAATTCATGACGTGACACGGGTTGTACCCTTGGCACCCTCTTTTTTTTTTTTCCGGAATAGGATTGAAGACATGACACGGGTTGAACCCGTGACACCCACTTTACCACTTTTTTTTTTCCCATAATAGGATTCATGACGTGACACGGGTTGAACCCGTGGCACCCACTTTACCACTTTTTTTTTCAATAATAGGATTCATGACGTGACACGAGTTGAACCCGTGGCACCCTCTTTTTTATTTTTTTCTCCGGAATAGAATTTTTGTCGTGTTGGTTCAACCTATGGCACCTACTTTACACTCTTTTTTTTTTTTGAAATAGAATTCATTAAGTGACACGGGTTGAACCCGTGGCACCAACTTTACCTTTTTTTTTTCGGAATAGAATTCAGGATGTGACACGGGTTGAACCCGTGCCACCCCCTTTTTTTTTTTTTTTCTTCAGGAATAGGTTTGAAGACGTGACATGGGTTGAACCCGTGGCACACTATTTTTTTTTTTTTTTTCGCAATAGGATTCAAGACGTGCCACGGGTTGAACCCGGCACCCACTTTATCACTTTTTTTTTTTTCCAAAATAGGATTCATGACGTGACACAAGTTCAACCCGTGGCACCCTCTTTTTTTTTTTTTTTTTTCCGGAATAGGATTCATGACGTGACACCGGTTGAACTCGTGGCACCCACTATATTTTTATTTTGGAATAGAAGTCATGAGGTGACACGGATTGAACCTGTGGCACCCAATTTAAAAGTTTTTTTTTCGTAATAGGATTCATGACGTGACATGGGTTCAATCCGTGGAACCCTCTTGTTTTTTCTTTTTCCGGAATAGGTTTCATGAAGTGACACGAGTTGAACCCAAGGCACCCACTTTTTTTTAATTTTGGAATAGTAGTCATGAGGTGACACGGGTTGGACCCGTGGCACCCACCCTGAATCTTTTTTTTTTTCGGAATAGAACTCATGACGTGATAAGGGATGAACCCGTGGCACACTTTTTTTTTTCCCGGAACAAGATTCAAGACTTGACACGGGTTGAACCCTTGGCACCCACTTTACCACTTTTTTTTATTCGTAATAAGATTCATGACGTGACACGGGTTCAACTCATGGCACCCTCTTTTTTTTTTTTTTCGGAATAGATTTCATGACGTGACATTGGTTGAACCCGTGGCACCCACTTTTTTTTTTATTTCGGAATCAAGTCATGAGGTGACACGGGTTGAACCCGTGGCACCCACTTTGACTCTTTTTTTTATTGGAATAGGTTTCATGACGTGACACGGGTTGAACCCGTGGTACCCACTTCGACTCTTTTTTTTTTGGAATAGAATTCATGACGTGACACGGGTTGAACCCGAGGTACACTATTTTTTTTTTATCCGGAATAGGACTCATGACGTGACACGGGTTGAACCCAAGGCGCGCACTTTGCAACTTTTTTTTTTTCATAATAGGAATAATGACGTGACACTGGTTGAACCCGTGGCACCCTCTTTTTTTTTCTGGAATAGGATTCATGACGTGACACGGGTTGAACCCGAGGCACCCTCTTTGTTTTTTTTATCCGGAATATGATTCATGACGTGACACAGGTTGAACCCGTGACACCCACTTTATTTTTATATTGGAATAGAACTGATGAGGTGATACGGGTTGAACCCGTGGCACCCACTTTACCTCTCCTTTTTTTCGGAATAGAATTCATGACGTGACACGGGTTGAACCCATGGCACCCATTTTTTTTTATTTGGGAATAGAAGTCATGAGGTGACACTGGTTGATCCCGTGGCACCGACTTTACATCTTTTTTTTTTCGAAATAGAATTCATGACGTGACACGGGTTGAACCCGTGACACCCTATTTTTTTTTTCATTAATAGGATTCATGACGTGACACGCGTTGAACCCGTGGCACCCTCTTTTTTTTTTACCTGGACTAGGATTCATCACGTGACACGGGTTGAACCCGTGGCACCCAATTTTTATTTTTTATTTTGGAATAAAGTCATGAGGTGACACGGGTTGAACCTGTGGCACCCACTTTGACTCTTTTTTTTTCGGAATAGAATTCATGACGTGACAAGAGTTGAACCCGAGGCACCTTTTTTTTTTTTATCCGGAATAGGATTCATGACGTGACACGGGTTGAACGCGTGACACCTACTTTACCACTTTTTTTTTTCCGGAATAGGATTCATGACGTGACACGGGTTGAACCAGTGGCACCCTCTTTTTCTTTTCCGGTATAGGATTCATGACATGACACGGGTTGAACCCGAGGCATCCTCTTTTTTTTTTTTAATCCGGAATAGGATTCATGACTTGACATGGGTTGAATCCGTGGCACCCACTTTATTTTTATTTTGGAATAAAGCATGCGGTGACACGGGTTGAACCCGTGGCACCCACTTTTACTCTTTTTTTATTGGAATAGGTTTCATGACGTGACACGGGTTGAACCCGTGGCACCTACTTTACCATTTTGTTTTTTTCGGAACTGGATTCATGATTTGATACGGGTTGAACCAGTGGCACCCTCTTTTTTTTTTTTTTTTTCCTGAATAGGATTCATGATGTGACACGGGTTGAACCCACGACACCCTCATTTTTTTTTTTCCGGAATAGGATTCATGACGTGACACGGGTTGAACCCGTGGCACCTACTTTTTTTTTTTTTTTTTTCCGGAATAGGATTCATGACGTGACATGGGTTGAACCCATGGCACCCTCTTTTTCTATTCCGGAATAGGATTCATGACGTGACACGAATTAAACCCTTGGCCCCCACTTTACAACTTTTTTTTTCCATAATAGGAATAGTGACGTGACACGGGTTGATCCTATGGCACCCTCATTTTCTTTTCCGGAATGGGATTAATGACATGACACGGGTTGAACCCGTGGAACCCCCTTTATTTTTATTTTGGAATAAAGTCATGAGGAGACACGGGTTGAACCCGTGGCACCCAATTTGACTCTTTTTTTTTCGGAATAGAATTCATGACGTGACACGGGTTGAACCCGAGGCACGCTGTTTTTTTTATCCGGAATAGGATTCATGACGTGACACGGGTTGAACCCGTGGCACCTACTTTACCACTTTTTTTTTTCCGATATAGGATTCATGATGTGACACAGACCGAACCCGTGGCACCCTCTTTTTTTTTTTCCGGAATAAGATTCATGACGTGACACGGGTTGAACCCGTGGCACCCACTTTATTCTTTTATTTTGCAATAAAGTCACGAGGTGACGCGAGTTGAACCCGTGGCACCCACTTTGACTTTTTTTCGGAATAGAATTCATGACGTGACATGGGTTGAACCTGAGGGACCCTCTTTTTTTTTAATCCGGAATAGGATTCATGACGTGACACGGGTTGAACCCGTGGCACCTACTTTACCACTTTTTTTTCCCGGAATTGGATTCATGACGTGACACGGGTTGAACCCATGGAACCCACCTTATTTTTATTTTGGAATAAAGTCATGAGGTGAAACGGGTTGAACCCGTGGCACCCTCTTTTTTTTTTTTCCGGAATAGGATTCATGACGTGACACGGGTTGAACCCACGGCACCCTCTTTTTTTTTTTTTTTTTATCGGGAATAGGATTCATGACGTGATACGGGTTAAGCTCGTGGCCCCCACTTTACAATTTTTTTTTTCCATAATAGGAATAATGACGTGACACGGGTTGAACCCATGGCACCCTCTTTTTCTATTCCGGAATAGGATTCATGACGTGACACGGGTTAAACCCGTGGCCCCCACTTTACAATTCTTTTTTTTCCATAGTAGGAATAGTGATGTGACACGGGTTGAACCCATGGCACCCTCATTTTCTTTTCCGGAATAGGATTAATGACGTGACACGGGTTGAACCAGAGGCACCCTCTTTTTTTTTTTATCCGGAATATGATTAATGACGTGACACGGGTTGAACCCGTGGCTCCCACTTTAATTGTATTTTGGAATAAAGTCATGAGGTGACACAGGTTGAACCCGTGGCGACCTCTTTTTTTTTATTTTGGAATAAAGTAATGAGGTGACAAGGGTTGAACCCGTGGCACCCAATTTGACTATTTTTTTTTTGGAATAGGTTTCATGATGTGACTGAACCCGTAGCGTCCTCTTTTTTTTTTACCTTGGAATAAAGTCATGAGGTGAAACGGGTTGAACCCGTGGCACCCACATTGACTCTTTTTTTTTTCGGAATAGAATTCATGGTGTGACAAGGGTTGAACCAGTGTCACCCACTTTTTTTTTCCTGGACTAGAATTCGTGACGTGACACGGGTTGAACCCGTGGAACCCACTTTAATTTTATTTTGGAATAAAGTCATGACGTGACACAGGTTGAACCCGTGGCACCCTCTTTTTTTTTCCGGAATAGGATTCATCATGTGACACGGGTTGAACCCGTGGCACCCTCTTTTTTTTTTTTTTCCGGAATAGGATTCTTGACGTGACGCGGGTTGTACCCGTGGCACCCACTTTATTTTTATTTTTTTCCTGACTTGGATTCATGACGTGACACGTGTTGAACTCGTGGCACCCTATTTTTTTTTTTTTTGGAATAAAGTCATGAGGTGACACGGGTTGAACCCGTGGCACCCACTTTGACTCTTTTTTTTTTGGAATAGAATTCATGACGTGACACGGGTTGAACCCGAGGCACCCTGTTTTTTTTATCGGAAATAGGATTCACGACGTGACACGGGTTGAACCTATGGCACCCTATTTTTTTTTTAATTTGGAATAAAGTTATGATGTGACAGGGGTTGAACCCGTGGCACCCACTTTGACTCTTTTTTTTTTCGCAATAGAATTCATGACGTGACATGGGTTGAACCCGAGGCACCCTATTTTTTTTTATCCGGAATTGGATTCATGACGTGACACGGCATGAACCCGTGGCACCCTATTTTGTTTTTCCGGAATAGGATTCATGACGTGACACGGGTTGAACCCATGGCACCCTCTTTTTTTATATTTTGGAATAAAGTCATGATGTTACACGGGTTATACCCGTGGCACCCACTTTGACTCTTTTTTTTTCGGAATAGAATTCATGGCGTGACACGGGTTGAAACCGTGGAACCCACTTTATTTTTATTTTGGAATAAAGTCATGAGATGACACGGGTTGAACCTGTGGTACCCACTTTGACTCTTTTTTTTCGGAATAGAATTCATGATGTGACACAGGTTGAACCTATGGCACCCACTTTGGCTCTTTTTTTTTCGGAATAGAATTCATGACGTGACACGTGTTGAACCCGTGGCACCCTCTTTTTTTTTGAATAAAGTCATCAGGTGACACGGGTTGAACCCGTGGCACCCAATTTGACTCTTTTTTTTTGGGAATAGGTTTCATGACTTGACACGTGGCACCCACTTTGACTCTTTTTTTTTTCGGAATAGAATTCATGGCATGACACGGGTTGAAACCGGGGAACCCACTTTATTTTTATTTTGGAATAAAGTCATGAGGTGACACGGGTTGAACCCGTGGTACCCACTTTGACTCTTTTTTTTTCGGAATAGAATTCATGACGTGACAGGGGTTGAACCTATGGCACCCACTTTGGCTCTTTTTTTTTCGGAATAGAATTCATGGCGTGACACGGGTTGAACCCGTGGAACCCACTTTATTTTTATTTTGGAATAAAGTCATGAGGTGACACGGGTTGAACCTGTGGTACCCATTTTGACTCTTTTGTTATTGGAATAGGTTTCATGACGTGACACGGGTTGAACCCGTGGCACCCACTTTTTTTTTATTTTGGAATAAAGTCATGAGGTGACACGGGTTGAACCTGTGGTACCCAGTTTGACTCTTTTTTTTCCGGAATAGAATTCATGAGGTGACACGGGTTGAACCCATGGCACCCACTTTGCCTCTTTTTTTTTCGGAATAGAATTCTTGACGTGACACGTGTTCAAACCGTGGCACCCTCTTTTTTTTTTTTTTTGAATAAAGTCATGTGGTGACACGGGTTGAACCCGTGGCACACACTTTGACTCTTTTGTTATTGGAATAGGTTTCATGACGTGACACGGGTTGAACCCGTGGCACCCACTTTTTTATTTATTTTGGAATAAAGTCATGAGGTGACACGGGTTGAATCCCTTGGCACCCACTTTGACTCTTTTTTTTCGGAATAGAGTTCTTGACGTGACACGGGTTGAACCCGTGGCACCCTCTTTTTTTCTTTCCCGGAATAGGATTCATGACGTGACACGGGTTGAACCCATGGCACCCTCTTCTTTTTTTCCGGAATAGGATTCAGGACGTGACACAGGTTTAACCCGTGGCACCCTTTTTTTTTTTTTATTTTGGAATAAAGTCATGAGCGGACACGGGTTGAACCCGTAGGACCCACTTTGACTTTTTTTTTTTGGAATAGGTTTCATGACGTGACACGGGTTGAACCCGTAGCACCCGCTTTTTTTTTTCCCCAGAATGGGGTTCTATACGTGATACGGGTTGAAACCGTGGCACCCACTTTACCACTTTTTTTTATTCGTAATAGGATTCATGACGTGACACGGGTTCAACCCGTGCCACACTTTTTTTTTTTTTTTTTTGAATAGAAATTCCTGACATGACACATGATGAACCCGTGGCACCCACTTTTTTTTTTTCCGGAATAAGAGTCAATACGGGACACGGGTTGAACCTGTGGCACCCACTTTTCCACTTCTTCTTTTTTTCCATAATAGGATTCACGACGTGACACGGGTTGAACCTGTGGCACCCACTTTTTTTTTCGGAATAGGATTCAAGACGTGACACGGGTTAAACCCGTGCAACCCACATTACCACTTTTTTTTTTTTCCGTAATAGGATTCATGACGTGGCACAAGTTGAAACCGTGGCACCCTTTTTTTTTTTTTTTTGGAATAGAAGTCATGAGGTGACATAGGTTGAACCCGTGTCACCCACTTTACCTCTTTTTTTTTTGGAATAGAGTTCATGACGTGACACAGGTTGAACCCGTGGCATCCTCCTTTTTTTCTTTTTTTTGGAATAGAAGTGATGAGGTGACACAGGTTGAACCCATGCCACCCACTTTACCACTTTTTTTTTTTTCGTAATAGTACTCATGACATGACACGGGTTGAACACGTGGCACCCACTTTTTTTTTTGGAATAGGATTCAAGACGTGACACGGGTTGAACCCGTGGCACCCTCTTTTTTTTTTTCCCGGAATAGGGTTCTAGACGTGACACTGGTTGAACCATTGGCACCCACTTTACCACTTTTTTTTATTCGTACTAGGATTCATGACGTGACACGGGATGAACCCGTGGCACACACTTTGACTCTTTTGGTATTGGAATAGGTTTCCTGACGTGACACGGGTTGAACCTGTGGCACGCACTTTGACTCTTTTTTTTTTGGAATAGGTTTCATGACGTGACACGGGTTGAACCCGTGACACCCTCTTCTTTTTTTTCCGAATAAAATCATGAAGTGAGACAGGTTGAACGCGTGGCACCCTCTTTTTCTTTTCTGGAATAGGATTCATCACGTGACACGGGTTGAACCCGAAGCACCCTCTCTTTTTTTATCCGGAATATTATTCATGACGTGACACGGGTTGAACCCGTGGCACCTACTTTTTTTTAATTTTGGCATAGAAGTCATGAGGTTACACGGGTTGGACGCGTGGCACCCACCCTAACTCTTTTTTTTCTAGAATAGAATTCATGACGTGACACGGGTTGAACCAGTGGAACCCTCTTTTTTTCCCCGGAATAGGATTCAAGTCGTGACACGGGTTGAACCCGTGGCACCCACTTTACCACTTTTTTTTATTCGTAATAGGATTCATGACATGACACGGGTTCAACCCATGGCAACCTCTTTTTTTTTCCAGAAAAGGTTTCATGACGTGACATGGGTTAAACCCGTGGCATCCACTTTTTTTTTATTTTGGAATAAAGGCAGGAGGTGACACGGGTTGAACCCGTGGCACCCACTTTGACTCTTTTTTTTTTGCAATAGGTTTCATGATGTGATACGGGTTGAACTAGTGGCACCCTCTTTTTTTTATTTTGGAATAAATTCATGAGGTGACACGGGTTGAACCCATGGCACCCACTTTGACTCTTTTTTTTTTGGAATAGGTTTCATGACGTCACACGGGTTGAACCCGTGGCACCCACTTTGACTCTTTTTTTTGGAATAGGTTTCATGACGTGACACGGGTTGAACCAGTGGCACCCTCTTTTTTTTTCCCCCCGGAATAGGATTCAAGACGTGACACGGGTTGAACCCGTGGCACCCACTTTACCACTTTTTTTTATTCGTAATAGGATTCATGACGTCACACGGGTAGAACCCGTGGCACCCACTTTTTTTTTATTTTGGAATAAATTCATGAGGTGAC
>JAXBDA010003075.1:0-37403 GCA_036023075.1 Gaultheria prostrata | reverse complement strand
CTTTGTAAAATGTATTGCAAGTCACATACAAAGAACCCGATAATCTCTCGGTTACAATGTAAAAGGTTCTAAGAATTTCAACATACAATTGCACAACATTCCAATCATCACTATTAGGAGTACTAAGCTCTCTTGCTCTCCCTTTCCCTTTCTCTTTCCCTCTCTCGCTTGACCCACCAACTACTTCCCCTTCCAACACATTTTCATTCGCATTCTCATGGTCTAAACTAACCATATCATCTCTAACACCAACAACAATATTTAGACTATCTTCCTCTTCCAATCTCTCAAATGCTTTTTGGTAAACAATAGCTCTTTCCAACATAAAGAAAGTTGAGTTTCAAAGAGTAGGCACATCTAAACAAGGCACAAGTTTAGAATCAATTCTATCTCTTTCGACACATTCTCTAAATTTTTTGTACCTTTGGGGTGAGGATCTCACATACCTCACAATGTTGTGCACTCTTGCAATTGAAACATCAACCTCTTTCAACCCCTCACGAACAATCAAATTCAATATATGAGCACAACACTTAACATGTAAAAACTCGTGGTCTAGAATAGTGGAGTCTCTTTTAGCGGTCTTCTTCTTCAAGAAATCAACTATGCCATTATTGGAGCTTGCATTATCAATTGTGAGTGTCAATATTTTGTCAATCTCTCATTCCACCAAACATCTTTCTACCTCCTTACCAAGTGTCTCGCCTTTGTGATTTGAAACTAAACAAAAGTTAAGAATCTTTTTATGTAGTTTCCAATCACCATCAATGAAGTGGGCCGTAAGACACATATAGTTAAGATTTTGAAGAGAAGTCCAAGTGTCCGTGGTAAGACAAATTCGTTGATTCTTAAACACTTTCTTCAAAGCTTTATTCCCATCTTTAAACAATTGCAAACAATCTCTTGCAACCGTTACTCTAGATGGGATTTTGGTCCATTTTGGTTGCACCACATGCATGAACTTCTTAAAACCTTGACCTTCAACAAAACGGAAGGACAATTCCTCAATAATAATCATTTCAGCCAAGGCCTTTCTACATGCCTCCGTACTAAAGCTTACAGCGGTAAGCCTTGGTGTCTCTCCTGCACCAACGGGTGGAAACCCTAGTGTTTGTTGCCTCGTATCCCCCCTATGCTTCCTCTTATACGCATCACTAAGCTCATACTCTTTACATCTTTTAACAAGATGGGTTTTCATTGATGATGTCCCATTATTATTGGGATTACAAGTAAATTCTGTTCCACAATGGTTACAAGTAGCCTTTTCCTTGTAACCCGGTGGTCGTACCTGGGGCTTGGGTTTTTTCGTAAAATGGTCTCATACAAACGATGCATTTTTAGGTTTTGCTCTCTTTCTTGCGGGTTCATTTTCTTCATTATTCCCTAAGATAGGGCCATCATCAATATCCTCCATATCAATATCAATCGTATTCGAATCAGTTTTAGTAACCCCGGATTCATTTATCTATAAAACAACAATACAACCACACAAAAAACAAATAAATACCATAGTCTATGACAAACAATTACATGCAGAGCAACAAACCAACCAAACTTCTCATTATTTGCACCACCAATTCAACTAGCCAACCGAACTCCCATTATTTGCAATAAGTCAGTAACCACCAATTCCAATCACAATGGACATAAACTAAAGGGACAGAAGTCAGAGAACAAGAGAAGAGAAGTTGTAATACCTTTGGCATGCCGATTGCCGAGTCAAAATACAACCACCCAAGTCAAAATACTACTGAAGAGTGAAGACATGGATCAACCTGGAAAGGAAAATGAATGCAAATCGTCACGCGAAAACATATATCTCGAACGAACTCGAAGTTATGACAAAATCCACAGATCTACTCAGAGTTGTATATATATACGTAGATACACACAAGATCTACAGTTATACAGCAGATATATATACATCTCGAACGAACTCAGATCTACTCAGATATACATATATCTCGAACGAAATCACAACAGTTATGAACTCAGATATACATATACTCAGATATACATATATACATGTATCTCGAACGACGAACGAACTCGAAGTCTCGAACTCGAGTTGTATATATATAGTATATACGTAGATACATATATACATGTATCTCGAACGACGAACGAACTCGAAGTCTCGAACTCGAGTTGTATATATATAGTATATAGTATATACGTAGATACATTCAAGATCTACAGTTATACATATATACATATATACATGTATCTCGAACGACGAACGAACTCAAAACGTATAAATCAGTGAGAATCTGAGAACGAACTCGAAACTCGAAATGTATCTCGACTGGGTTAGAGTCGTTAGACGACTGAGAATCTGAGATCAGTGAGATGGAGTTGCCGGCTGGGTTACAGGTTACTCGATGGAGAGAGAGAGAGAGAGAGAGAGAGAGAGAGGTGAGAGTCGCCGCCGCCTAGGGTTAGGGTCGGGAGTCGGGAGACTCGGGACTGGTTTGAGTTTGGGAAAAAAAAATCCGGTATAAATATATGTAATTATATATAGTATATATATATATAATTAAATCCGGTTTGGTTTGGTTCGAACCGGGTTTTAAAAATCATGAATCTAGAACCGAACCGGGTTTCAAAAAAATAAAATTTTAAGAACCGGACCGAATCGTATTTACAAAAAACCGAGATAAAAAATCCGGTTCGTACCGGTTCTTCAAATCGGTTCGGTTCTTCGGTTCTTTTGTTCAGCCCTACATCTAATTATCACTAAGGTAATATATTTTTTTAATTACCGTATAATTAAGGTAAGTCACTTTATTTTGGATTTAGGTTTTCCAAAGCTCATTGGACCAGTCGGTGTATTGAACCAGTCGGTGTATTGAGTGAATTTCCTGTACCGGCCCATCATTCACCCTCAGTTCAATCTCTCTCTCTCTCTCTCTCTCTTCCCCAACCGCGACTGTGCTGGCTGCCGCCGAATTGCTTTACTGGAAAGGTCTCTCTCTCTCTCTCTCTCTCTCTCATAAGTTTCTGCTATAGCTATCAAAACCTACGCACATTCGTATAGGCAACCAAATATCTTTCGGAAAAGGGTGGTTGAAGTGAAGTTGGGGTTTTGGTTCTCGAACAACAGATGGCAAATTTGGATATACTAAATGAAAACGACGACGCAGAAGAGCCTAAGGTGAAGACAAAGCACAAGGGAAAGCACGACAAGCCGAAGCCATGGGACGACGACCCAAACATCGACCACTGGAAAATCGACAAGTTCGACCCTTCTTGGAACGAAAGTGGCATGCTTGAAGTCAGCTCTTTCTCTACCCTCTTCCCTCAGTACAGAGGTATAGCTTCACTTTTCTCCTTCGTTAAAAACTCCAGGCTCCCTTTGGGGATATGTGAATGAATTTGCAATGATGGGCTTTTCATTTAATTTCATAGTGTAAGATGTTTAGCTATAGGTGGCTTGTAAGTTTAGAAAATCCATTATCTTGTTACTATTATAAGTTATAACCAAGCTAGTAGCTTGGGGCTTGGCTCGTTAGTAAACGAATTGGGCTCGAGTTTGAAGCTCGTTTAGTAAAAGAGCTGAGCAGAGCTCGAGTTGGCTGTAACTCACCTCCACTCGTTTGTAGAGGCTCGCCTCAATACTAAATGAGCCGAGCTTAAGCTCGATTATCTCACTTGACTCAAACTCGAGCCGAAGCTAGCCTTTAACGAACCAAGCTCAAACACCTCAAAGCTCGGCTCGGCTTGGCTCATTTGCAGCCCTACCCGTGGGAGTGTGTATCAAGCATTCAAACCTCGTTGTAATTTTTTGGATTTTGGTTATTAAACCCATACATTACCTAAATAAAGATTAGAGCAGTTTTTTTGTAGTTCATCATATGAAGCTTCCAAACTGAAAAGTGAAATTCTGAATTAAGCTGTGGAATCTTAATCTGAGCTTTTCAAAGTGGTTTTATTTTTCCAAACCCATTGTTTTGATAATTAAATCTAATTCAAACATACCCTAATTCAATTTCCACTTGCCTGTTCCAGATTGTTTTGGATTGATTCAGTGACGATTATGTGGGGATTTTATTGATACATGCAGTTAATAGAATGTTGTTCTGAAAACTTGGTGCCTGGTAATGTTGGTTATAATGAGCTGTGGTATATGCAGCCATTATGAATAGCCAAATTTTGTTCAAGTTTCCCGTCATATAATAATGGTGATGCATTCGACCTTCGGTGAGGATATGATACCTCATTAATGCTGTAAGCGAAATGAAATATGGTTTTGTTTACATGATTTATTTTGGAGCATAGGGGCTGATTGACTTTCTATAATCTATGGCGGTCTATTCGTATCATTGTGAGTTCAGAAACAGATATTGTTGGGATTGATGTTCCACATCCAACTGAATGAGCATACTGATAGTCGTTATTGGGCTCCCGATTCTGGTGAAGCGGAGTTATTTCTTCTTACAATGGAAAGGAAAAGGGGAAAGAGATCAGTCACGTGCTTCAGCGCTACTTCCATTGGATTACATGACTAGTCATGCTGCAGGAAATGTTTTAAAATGAGGATGGAGGACCCAATGATTTGGAAATAGTTACTTGAAACTTCTAGTTAATACTTGAAACTTCTAGTTAATATCTACTCCCATTGTAATCTAGGTTGGATGCAGCTACAAATTAAGCTGAGCACAATTACAGTATATGTATCAATCCCTAGTTTATATCCACTCCCTTTGTGTCAGTCTCATTTCTGAACTATGTATCTTCTTGGTAAAGCTTGGTGGAATGTGAGCGTCATTTCCTATTTAGTTTGCAGCCCTATTTAACAGGGGGAAGGGCAAAGGAAAAATCTAAAATCTGTATGAAATGGCCCTTCTGATTCGATTATAGGATTGGTATTGTCGTGTATGACTTTTCAACCTACAATTCCTGTTATAATGCAGTTTTGGGCATTTACTAGATCTATCAATTGGATTCTGCTGGGTTATATAGTTATTTGTATGTGTATGGATGGATGTGTCTAGCTAAGCACTCACTTGAAAGTATGTCTTACTAGAATAGATTTTGTTAAGATTGCTTTGGCCATCATGAGGCTTTTATTTAAGAGCGAGCCTTTTCCTTGTTCTGTGCAGAAAAATACTTGCAAGAAGCTTGGCCTATCGTGAAAAGTGCTCTGAAAGAGTATGGAATTTTGGGTGAACTCAACTTGGTAGGTGCTTATATATGTTTTTGCTTGTATATATGCTATTGAAGCTTGTTGATGTAGATGATCATTGTGACGTAATAAAAGTGAAAAAGAACAAGTTGACGAATGATGACTTGATAACCCACATGTATTGCATGGTCTCATTCAGACATTCCATAGAAGTTGGCGAATTGGTATGTGGATGGGGGTTGTAAGACCAGACTTGCCCTAAAACAATGGAGAGGAAATGGAGTCCACACCGTTTAGTCACATGAGACACTTGATAAATCGGCATTCTCAAGCTTTGTGGAATGGATATAGGTGATTGATCTCCCTCTCAATGATTACTAAAAAAACCCAAATCCCCTGTAATCAGAACAGTGATATAAAGAGCCATTGTAGCAATTAGAGCATCATGATAAATCGGCATTCTCAAGCTTTGTGGAATGGATATAGGTGATTGATCTCCCTCTCAATGATTACTAAAAAAACCCAAATCCCCTGTAATCAGAACAGTGATATAAAGAGCCATTGTAGCAATTAGAGCATCATGAACTTATGAGCCCTAGATAGTTTTGTTACAACTGTGGAAACAAAAGAACTAAGTGGGTGTCAGGCCTCCAACTATCCTCCCAGAAGCAAATAGACTTCCAATTTCCATCAACAAGGCAATGTGAAATACTAGTGGAACAAATTCCAACTTGTATTTTTTAAGAAAGAAGAAGTCCATCTTTAGGGGTTCAAGCGGAATTCCGTGGTGAAGTCGTAACAAGGTAGCTGTATTCGATTAAATCCTTCACAATGGATTGAATCCCCTGCTATCTACAACACTGTTGTCCTAGCTGCTCATAGCTGCATACGTATTGAAGAAGCAGTTGGGAAGAACTGTTTTGATTAGTTTTGCTAACTTAATCTTATGGAGGATATATCTCACAAATGTATATACATTGTGGAAAGGATTTTGTTAAGAATTAGCCAGGTTTTAACTGAAGTCATTGTCTGATCTAACACAGAAAGCATGTCCAGTGGTGATGTAAAACCTTGGGGGTGAAACTTTTTTTTTTTTTTTGTCATTCATCATTCCTAATCCATTAGATGGGGAGGGGGGAATGGGACTCGATCCCGGAATGCAGTGTGGGGCATCCAAGAGCCCTACCGCATGAGCTAGCCACCACTTGCTGGGGGGTGATTTCAAAGCTATAAAATTTCAAATTAATGATACTGCTAAATTTGGAGATGAGATCCTTAAAGTTGATTATATGGATTCCAATCTAATGCATCTCAATTTTAACTAATATGATCGTGGGGTACGATTAATTAACTTAGGAATCACAGAATTATTTGGCTGGCTGTTTCAAACATGAAAATGACCTGAAAAGTTTCATTTTTGTCACTGTCACGAAGTCCAACAAATGGATATCCTCCCTTAATGGTTTTATGCATGGAAAAGAATCCTTGTCCTTCCAAAGTAGTTGGGACAAGAGTTAAGGGTTTGTCAGTTTCTTAGATAAAGTTTGTTGTCCGACTCTGGGTACCGGAGGTTTACCTTCCCTTTTTAATCAAACATATTGACTTATCATCGAATGTTTTGTAGCATCCTTTCTAGTCAAGTTGATTAAGTGTTTGGTTTGTTTGTTGCTCAGGTTGAGGGATCTATGACTGTTTCAACCACTAGAAAGACGAGGGATCCCTATATTATCGTGAAAGCTAGGGATCTCATTAAGCTTTTGTCAAGAAGTGTTCCTGCCGCTCAGGTATATGGTTGGTGCTTTTTTGTAGGTTTAGTTTTGTGGTATATTATTCTTTTGCTTGGGGTTATGCCGATTCGAAATCTCCTTTTCTTCTTAACGTCTGATGATAAAAGAATTTATACAGCTTAAACTGACGAGTTTCTCTATTGTTTTCGTCCCTTTGTTTTCTTGAACGACTCCATTTGATCTCATTATAGTTAGGGTACCTTTTCCGTGTAAATCTTTTCCCCCGAGTTTAGATGTTTTGTTCCATGGGGTACGAAGTGATTTTCTTCCATTTAGTGTTGTGCTCAACAATATTTTGGTGTTGTAGGCAATCAAGATCCTGAATGATGAAATGCAGTGCGACATCATCAAGATTGGCAACTTAGTCCGCAATAAGGTGCGTATTTTGAGTTAGAATTATGGCATATGCTCAAGCGTGGTATTTTCAGAAGTATCCGATGTCTTGATGAGAAGATTTGTCCAATCCTGTTGTGACTAGTGGCGTATTGATTGAGGAGAACATTTCTTATTGAGAACATTTTATTTCTGTCATATGTTTCTGTCATATGACGTTACTATAATGGCTGGGTTAGTTGTGAGGGTTTCGTTGCCAACCTAAGGTTTTTGCCGATCTGAAACTTATGGCAGGAGTTAGATATTCAAAGTCTTGAGAAAGCTTTGGATGGTTATAATTCATTTCATCATAGTTATATAATGGTGAAACATGGTTGAGGAACAAATTAAATTGAAAAGATAAAAAGAATGCACGGATATTATAGATGAAACTTTGTGGATTTTTGTAATGCTGGAATATAATGCAATCAAAGTAGATCAGGTAATTTCTTCAAGAGTGGGAGAGATGTTTATAGTCATTATTATCTTTTGCAGGAACGATTTGTCAAACGAAGGCAACATCTTGTGGGACCCAACTCATCCACTCTGAAGGTGTGTGAACTCAGATTCTCCACTCACCTAATTACCTTTCTCCTGAACCCTGCCCTTTCTAGTTCCTTCTTCTTAGGGAGAAAAATGCTTGGCCGCAGTATGATGTCTTATTTATGATGTTTATACCTAAGAAGCACGGACCTGTCTACAGGCCTCACATATCCGTATCCAACGTATCCAACATGTGTCGGATACAGACACGACATAACACTCTCCGGACATGTGTCGAACACGCCTAGAAAGTGTCTAAAGTTTTTTGTTAAATTTGTTTTACTGGCATACGTTGTGGACATTCTTGGCACATGTGAATTTGAAAGGATACAATGTGAGGTTAAAATGTAATCTTTAAAACTTTGTCCAGAGTTCAAAATTTCAATTTATGGTGAGCTTGTGAATACTTGCAACATTAAGTGCTGATTCATATCTTCATAATGGTAATACTTTGTGAAATGATGTTTTTTTTTATCTTTGATACAAATTCATAACATACCTCTATAATACTAAAATATACGTTTTGTTCGGCTTGTCCACAATGTCCGTTTCCTAATTTCTGTAGAAATGACATATCCACTTGTCCGTATCATGTCGTGGCCGTGTTCGTATCCGTGCTTCTTAGGTTAATATCCATACCATGAAATACTTTGCAATGTGTCGGATTTCTATCTTTGCTGCATAGCTCACAATTTTCTGGTAGTGCAGGCACTGGAGATTTTGACAGGTTGTTATATTCTTGTCCAGGTATATTTCTATGATTGTCCCCTTCAGTTGAATAACCATAATTGCAGATTCATAGTACATTTTTTTTTTTTGCGGAGGACTTACAACTTTAATCATCGCCAATAGTCCAATATGTTGGTCATATAGTGACTTCATTCCCCTTGTAATCGAGTAGGGAAGCACAGTTGCTGCTATGGGTTCATTTAAAGGTTTAAAACAAGTTAGGAAAATTGTGGAGGACTGCATGCTGAATAAAATGCATCCAGTATACCACATCAAGGTGAAGTTGCTACTGCTTAGTTTTTGTTCAATTATTGTTTACTCTTCTGAACTGCTAATGTTTCCTTGTAAACTGTGATAGATCCTCATGTTAAAGAAGGAGCTCGCAAAAGATCCTGCACTTGCAGATGAGAACTGGGACAGGTTTCTTCCAAAGTTCAAAAAGTATGATATATTCTGTTTTGGCCTATGTAAATGCAAACATTATGAATGAAACATTTTTTCGTTCTTCAGAAGTTATATTTTCCATCACTTGAATGTCATTTTCAGGAAAAATGTCCAGCAAAAGAAAATTAAGAGTAAAGAAAAGAAACCATATACACCTTTCCCTCCTCCACAACAACCTAGTAAGGTATGTTGCACTGGTCGCAGTATAGATCCAAATCTTTAACCTATTTCGTTACCACTCTCTCCTGGTTTATTTGCATGAAACATTCATTCGGAAGGACTATTTTGGTTTATTGTGTTTGTTAGATTGAACTGATAAAGATATTGCTAATCGGGTGAGTATCGACTTGTTTAGTTACAGATCAGTTTCAAGACCTAGTATGAATTTCCAAATCACGCGACTTAGAAATGGCCGGATATTGGTTATTCATCTGTTCATTGGTTGTATGCAGTCAAGGAGTTGTAGAACTATAACCTCAGACATTAGATTTATTCTTTTCTAGTAACGTCCATAATCTGTCTTTTGTTGGGTAAGAAATTCATGATAAGTCCACGTATCAATAGCAGGAAAAAAAAAAATGCAAGTCTTATACTTTGAGTCTACTGATTTGTTCCTGGGGTTTATTCTTTCATTGGTCTGCTACAGCTGTTTTATACTATATATCCTATTGGTAACCCCTCTCGAATGAGTTCTACTGTAGAAGCTTTCAATGTACATCTGTCGACAAATCTTTTTTTTTTATCGGCAAAAGAAAATTTCATAAAGGGACAAATCTTTTTTACTCACGGAGACATATTCGATTTCACTACGAAGATAGTGTTCTAGTAACTTCTGTGGTCTTGGTTGTTTGGCGAAATCTAGGAGTATCAACTATCAACTTTCACTTACTGGGTCGTGACTAATTTTTAGGGCAACCCCTAAGAAGCTGGTTTATGGCTTAGCATGCTTTTCTCTCTGCTAACCCTCTTGTGGGACCTTTCTTATAATTGCTTTGTGTAATGCATCTGAAAAATATTCCCGAAAGAATGAACCCCAGGAAGCTAAAGTAGTCGTCAAAATGAATGATGATGTTAAAAAAGAAAGGAATTTTTCATTTCCCTAGATTTTTCTCTTATTCTTATGACACCATACATATAATCAATTCTGGAGCAATCTGTATTTTTTTCCTTCTTCACTTTGGATCTCAAGGCAACAATTCTGTGAATTACCTGAAGAGGCGACAATTGCTGAAATGTTATAACTTAGGTTCAGTCTCCATCATGTGGTTTGGTTTACTCAAACATCTGTGCATCATGTTATTTGATCATTAAAAGTTCTATAATATTTTCAGATTGACATACAATTGGAAAGTGGTGAGTACTTCTTAAGCGACCAAAAGAAGTCTGCAAAGAAGTGGCAGGAAAAGCAGGAGAAACAAACAGAAAAAACAGCCGAAAATAAAAGGAAAAGAGAAGCAGCTTTTGTTCCTCCAAAGGTTTGTTTCTGGAGTTTTGTCCTATGCGTATTACTTTATGTTTTTGGCAAGTGCACTTTTGTAACCCAGTTGCGGTTGTGCCTCCACAGGAACCCGTAAGGCAGGATATTGGCACATCCAATGGTGAAAAGAACGATGTGACCGCCATGGCCATGTCTTTAAAGGTAACAAGATCCTGAGACTTCCTACTTCTCCAGACAGAGATATTGTGCTGTGAAGAGTCCATCTAATAGTCTTGCATTGTACATACGTTTTATTGTGTTAATACTTGAAAATTTGTGTTTGTAGAAAAAGGCAAAAGAGTTTGGAAAGCAGAAATCTATGGAGAATATTGATGCTGAAAAATATATTGCTTCTGGAGACCTACGTTCGAAAAAGAAATCCAGGCACTCTGAGAAATACGTTACCGAATGAGTTAGCTCGTGAAACCGTCACATGCTGTGGGACTTGTAACCTATTGAATAGATTCAGGCAGAAGTTAGGCTTAATGATTGTGTTATTGAACTTGAACTGTTGTTTATGTGGGTCCAAACTTAATTCTTTTCCTAGGAAAACTTTTCTTCCTTCGATTACTAATCCCTTAGTTCTCGTAAGGATTGGGTTATTGAACTGTTGTTTTAGCGGGACTTGCACTGGATAATGAAAATGAAAGTATGCTTCTTTTCATGATGAGTCGGAATTAATGGGCTAAGGAAGAAAAAATGAACCATGTTGGATTTTCAGATCAAACTGATCCATTCCAAGCACAAACTCCATACACAAAAGGGAGATACCCGACATAAAGGGCTATAGGAAACAGCTAACCTTGTGCGGGGATGACAAAATTCATCTTAATGAAATTGGAAAAACAGTCACATGATTACGGTATTTCAAGATCATTAATTTTGGTCAAATACACGGTTCATGGGATGACAAATTTCTTCTCTTTTTTTAGTACTTATGGGATGACAAATTTCATCTTAATGCAAATTGGAAAAACTGTCGCATGATTACAGTATTTCAAGATCATTAATCTTGGTCAAATACAGGTTCATTAAATTTCCCAAACAAGTTCTACAATACATTTAAGTTTTCGAAGGCTACCATAGGCCTTTCAAAAACCAAACCAAAACAAAAAAGAAAAAAGGCTACCATACCTTCGCGCTTTTTGCCAAAAAAAGAAGCTTCCCTCTAGGTCACTCACAAGAAAACATGGCAATAACCTCTAGGTCACAAGAAAACATAACCATCAATCAAAATGACGAGAAAAGGCGCACCCCCAAAGGCTCAAACCACATCCAATGACAGTACAAAAACAAAAAACCACTATGAAAACCAAAACGTTATCCTCCAAATATTACTGATAGAAATAGTTCAGTGCGTAAAATTCTAAAGACCAAAAACTCGAACATACAATAAAATGCAAACACGACCGCGAGAATCAATGCCCAGGAAACCAAATGTACTCCATAGACAATTGAAAAATGACGAATTCAAACGAACAAAAAACAAAATTATATTGTCCAGCATTACTCTTGGATTGCATAATCTGACAGGTGAGAGAACCTACAGCTTGTCCTCAAACTCCGACAAAGGTGTCATCTGTTCCTTCAACCCCTTCCTCTTGCGAATATCCGTCACAAGCGTGTGAGCCTGAGACCCAGATTCCAACGGATCAGACATCATCATATCCCAATGGTCAAACACGCACTGCGGAAAAGCCTGGCCTGAAGTCGCTGCCCTCAAAGTGCTAGAGAAACCAAACGACTCAACAACAGGAAGGTAAGCCTTGATGTTGTAAAGAGGGGTACCCTGCCTCTGCATTTCCTCAAAAACATGACCACGTTTTTGATTCAGAACACTGTAAATTCCCCCCAGGGCTTGTTCCGGTGCTTGGATCTCCACCAAGTACACAGGCTCCAGAAGTCGGGGCTTGGCAGTCAGCTGGGAAGCATAAATGACCCTTCGGGCAGTTGGAATGACCTGCCCACCTCCTCTGTGAATAGCATCCGAGTGCAAGACCACATCACAAACCTCAAAGCAAATACCCCTCATGTTTTCTTCTGCTAGCGCCCCTTCTTTTGAAGCCCACTGGAACCCAGCAACGACAGAATCCTTGATTTCATTCAGGTACTGAACTCCCTTACACATATCCACAACCATGTTAGGCCCAGTGGTTTCGGGCCCAAAACACCAAATCTTTTTTGCAAGATCCTTGTCCCAACCGAACTCCTCAGACAAGATTTTAGATCGTAACTTAGGGTCATCCCTTGGGCCAATACGTCCGTCATCAATGGCCTCAGCTAGGCCCTCCTCCATGGGCCTAGCTTCCATATATAGACGATTATGCTTGTTTGGCGACTTGCTCATGACAGTGCGTGCCGACTTCTCCAGAACTGTCTCGCGGAAAGACACAACAGGATCTGACTTGATAATTTCAGCTCCACCCATGAAATCATCCACTAAATCCTTTAGACAGATCTCAAGGTGCAGCTCTCCAGCACCAGCAATGATGTGTTCCCCAGACTCCTCAATTGTACAGACCACCATAGGGTCAGATTTAGCCAGACGTTTGAGGCCTTCAACAAGCTTGGGCAAGTCAGAGGCAACCTTGCACTGAACAGCCACACGGACGACGGGTGAGACTGAGAACTTCATTGCTCGGATTGGGTGGGCATCGACTTCCTTCTCATTTGTCAAGGTAGCATTCTTAGTGATATACTGGTCCAAACCAACCAAAGCCACTGTATTCCCACACGGTACGTCTTCCACAGTTTCCTGCCTCTTTCCCATCCAAATGACAGTTCTTTGCACGCTCTTAACATACAAGTCCTTCTTCTCTCCGGGGACATAGTTGGGACCCATGATTCTAACCTTCACACCAGTTGACACTTTCCCGGCAAACACACGGCCAAAGGCAAAGAACCTTCCCTTGTCAGAAGCGGGAATCATCTTGGATACATACAGCATGAGAGGCCCCTCGGGATCACAGTTCCTAATAGCATTCGCATACTGATCGTCAAGAGGTCCCTCGTACAAATTCTCAACACGATATCTTTGAGCAGTGGAAGGAGACGGGAGATGGAAGATCATCATTTCCAGGAGGGCACTGCTCGCTGGAAGCCAGGTCTGCATGACACGCTTCATCAGAGCTTTCCCCATCAATTCCTTCTCGTCTGCCTTCATTGTAACGCCAAGCTTCTGCAACATGGGCCACAGCTTATCTTTCTGGTCATTCATGCAAGTGTTGATGATCTGCTTAATGGGTTCATAGCAGAACTGAACAAATCCACGCTTGCAAGTAGCAGAGCCAGTATTCTTGGTGGTCCACTTTTTGGTGGCAGGGTCAAAGAAGTTTTCGCCCCAAAGCCGTTCCATCATCTTAGACTCATCAACACCGAATTTGGAAGCATACATCTTAGCAAAATTGGTCAGAGTGAAAGCCCAGCCATGCAACCCAGCTGAAAAGGCAACTGTTCCTTTCTCAGGGTACACCATAACATCACCAAGGAGGGGATCCTCGTACGTGGCCATGATCACATTAGCATTTTCAATCACTCTCTGGAATGTCTGGTAAGCCTCCTCTCCATCGACCTGGAGCTCAAGGAAGCACCTGTCCATCTTGTTAACAGTTAAGACTGGTCGGATCCTCTCACCCAAAGCTTGACGGAGAACAGTTTCTGTTTGGACGCAGACACCCTCAACACAATCAACCACCACAAGCGCACCATCAGTAATGCGAAGGGCAGCTGTGACCTCAGAAGAAAAATCAACGTGTCCAGGAGAATCAATTAGATTAATAAGGTACTCATTCCCATTACGCTCTCCTCTGTAGCTCTTTAGTGACTCATCAGACATCTCATAGTAGAGAGAGATGCCAGTAGACTTGATGGTGATGCCACGTTCAGCTTCATCTGCCCGGGTATCTGTCATCCGGACATCACCAGCAACTTCTTGAGCAATGATACCAGCAGCAGCCACAAGCGAATCAGTAAGTGTGGATTTCCCTGAGAGATAAGAAAGCAACAGTTGTCAGTATGGTACAAAACGAATATATTTCAGGAGTTCCCATTCCATCAAGGTATTTTGCTTTCATTGGCTGTGGTTAGTTTACATCAAAATGATGAGCGTGAAAACACCGTCACTTCAAATCAAATAAAAGAAAATGAAGAATATAAGATATTCAGATCAATATTGCCCCAATACAGGTGGCAACCGCAGTTATGATCCCCCAACTGAAACTCATACCAATGATTGGGGGAACACAAAGGATCAAAATTCAAATGCAGTTTCCCCATTCATAAAAGATTTCCAGAGGTTAACTACTCTACACTCAACAGCACCGCAAACTTTGTGATAATAAAGCCTCCATATAATGAGATACATCAAAGTCGGATAGCTTTCATACCATGATCCACATGTGCAATAACAGACATGTTACGAATGTTGTGCTTGTAGTCCATAATCCTACGAAGCTCATCAGCTGTGAACTTCACCTGCACAAATTGCATGAATCTATCCATTAGAACACTATCAATCAACTCTTCAGAGCTTCAGACAACAGAAGCTGATACGAAAAAGAAGTCAAAAGACTTTAAACAAACAACTTACCATCTTGACTACTCTTAACTACAACAGCGGCACAATAATAAAATGAAAGATTATCGTCCCAAAACACCTGCAATCCACGTGATAAAAATCCATCAGAAAACAATCCAGCAGCTGAAACAGGTTAGGTTAAATAACAATAATCTCCACTTGAATACAAGGTAAACAATAGACTCAGCAAGACTAAACAATGATGCCATAATCATGAACACAAACAAACTGCTCCTTGGTGAAGACTTGGCATAATACAAATGTGGTAACAACTATTAAACATTAGGCTCTGATACATGAAATTGCAACATTATAAATGATATCAAGACATTAATGAATTTCGACAACTGAATCCTCGTAAAGTATATTTCGCAGTTATTCAGTCAGTAACTATCCACTCCCATGACAGACAAAACACAGCAATACAAAATATGCATAACTGGTGCTGCATCTTGCACAAACATGTCATAAATAAAAACAGGATGTCAGAATAGAAAGCCTGCTAGCAAACTAAGATCATATAGATTTCTGATAATGAACAAAAACATCCACAATAAATAAAACTTGAATCAGAAGCATGGAGTTATGTCCTAAGCTTGAAAAATGCAAAAATTGGTCCAATGAATAACACATCATTGTTCTCTGCAGCCAATTTCAAGCATTTCCATCAGAGAGATGAAGAATTAGTTAGAGTAACGCACCAATACTCTATTCAAATCGAACTTGGATCAGATTTACATGAAATTTGGTGCAAAATGCAGCTAAGATCGGAAATCTAACATCTAGTCTTTGAAAAACACATCAAATGAAATACTTACGAGAAGACCTCAATTAAAATTGAGCAAAACATAACAGAATTCTATCAGTCGTACAAGTAACCATCAAAACAACGCAACAGATATGCTCATAATAGCTACGTCACAGAAAAGTATCATATACAGATCTAATGAAAAACAAGGTGAAAAGCTTCATGAAAACGCAGAATAGTAATAATAAAACAGATCGAAAACAGGATACTCAAATAAAATAGAATCCATCGGTCAAAGCAACGAAAATTAAGAGGAACACGTAGTTTAGTGAATTCGATAAGAAAATAAATTAGAAGAACCACAAAATTACCAGATACAAGCAAAAACAGACAGATCTGAGCACCGATCAGAAATACGAAAGATAAATAGATGCAGCAATCGTATAAACTCACACATACGTAGACAAATTCATGAATCTATGAAGAAAAAGAGAGAAGGCTTACAAGAGAAAGAGAAGAGGCGGCGGCGAGGTTAGAGAGAGTTCTCAGTGGTAGGGTTACACTGAGAGAGGATTGCGAAGAGGGAGAAATGAAAATATGATATCTCCAAATATATAAGGCTAGGGTTAGCAGCGTGGTTTCGCTTCTCTACGGACGGTTGGAATTGGAGCTGCCTGTACTATTGTGTGACGCCCACGTGTTAGTAAATATCAAAGAGGAATCATCGAGTGCGGAGAGCATATTCGAGGGGGAGTCTGTGGTTAGTCTGTTGACTCTTCAATTGGGCTGCCTCTCACGTAGGGCTGCAAACGAGCCGAGCCGAGCTTTGAGGTGTTCCAGCTCGGCTTGTTTGCTTAACGAGCCCAAAACTTGAGCTCGAGCTCGGCTCGGTAGTAAACGAGCCTAGCCCTTATCGAGCCGAGTCAGACTAATTTACTTAACGAGTCTCTTTAAACGAGTCGAGCCTATTAAACGAGCCGAGCTTTTGCGAGCCGAGCTGAGCTCGGCTCGTTTAGTAAACGAGCCCAAAACTCGAGCTCGGCTCGATTAGTAACCGAGCCGAGCCTTAACAAGCTGGGCCGAGCCTTAACGAGCCGAATCGCGAGCTGCTCGCGAACAGCTCGGCTCATTTGCAGCCCTATTCTCACGTATGTGGTGAGTCTGTTGACTCTTCAATTGGGCTGTTCATTTCACCTTTCCATAGTCAACAATTACCTATTTAATGCGTGAGTAAAAATTACCCGCTTGCCCTCATTCAAAATCAATGAATTGATAATTGGACTGATCAAAAAAAAAATTGATGATTGGATCGAAAGCCCAATGGGCTTCCACAATGGTTGATCGATATCCACTTTCTACGGCTTATAAGCAAACTAAATTGCTGGAGTTTGAATTTGTGTTCGCTTGTTAAAAATTCGTCTCAAATCATTCTATATGATAAACAAACTAAGATTGAATATTTTTGAAGCTCGTTATGCTGTTAAACTTTGCTAAATAAGTTATTGTTCGGCTTGTTGGACTTACAACGTTTAAATATTTGGTCACTCGAGTTCGATTTGTGACTAGCTCAATTAAATCACTTTTGGAAACGATTTGTCATTTAATCAAGCCTAATTTAAATATATTATTAAAGCTCGTTAAGTTTTCAAACCAAACTTGAACAATCAGCTGATCGACTTGTGTATTAGCCCGATTAGATTGAATAATTCGGAAAACCAATCCCATGGCCATTTGTCTAGTAGCATTCAGCAGGTGATCAATAAAAATGAAATCAGTACTGATTGCATGGCTAGTGAGATAATACAAGAGCAGAATTGTTAAATACACCATGGAATAGCAAAACCTTGTCGCTCCCCTTCATATTATCTTGCACTTATTTAGTATTCTGCTTGAGTATTGCAAATTCAACCAATTTGAAACGGAGAAAGAAATGATAAATCATCCGAAACAAACTAATTACCATTATTCCAGATATAAATGAACTAGGAGGAAACACCAAACCAATTCATGCAATTGTAGACTACCGTGTTCTGAACTCTGATTCTAAAAATGTTGATTATACCACAACAAAGCTTTTATCAAGGTACATCTGCAAAAATCTAAGAATTCAATGCACTGCTGAAACATTCTAATACAACAGATATCGCATTCCCAAAATGCCGAAATCATAATTTTTTTAGAAAGTATCCTAGTTCCTTTTTCTCATGACAAAAAAAGAAGAGAAAGAAAGGGGTTCGTACAAATTAAGGTTGGTTAGACTCCCACATAATCCAACCATATGGGTTTCACATATGAAATTCCTAATATGCTACTTTGCTTTCTTCAAAAGGCTAGAAATTCGGAACTTGGCATCTTCTTTAATGAAACTTCACCAAATGTAGGTGAGGGGGATACTAGTGGCATGCCAAAGAGCATGGGCATCCACAAATCCTTCAAATGGAGGGAAATCATAGATCTCTATGAGCATTGCGACGCCGCCTCCCACTACCACCACCCATAACTCCCACCTAGAAGGATGGTGAGTGACAGCAGCCCAAATGAGAAGTTGAGCCACAACCATGACAACACACACTTTCACGTTCCACCCTGTCAACATTTCAAAAACTTCAGACCATTAGATCAAGATAACAAGACAATTGTAGAACTAAAAAAAAAAGGGAATTCTAGATATACGAGAATCGTTCAAACGAAACTAGATAACTAGAGCATACGAGATAAAGGAAGTTGTTGCATCATGGAGTGGATGGATAAGGGGATTATACCATAGTCAAGTTGGTAATTGTTGAGGTATAAGATATGGGTCGTTACAAAAGCAATCAGCGGAGTAGAAACCATGACTATGGTGGCCTATTTTGTTACAGAGAAACTTCTTAGAATAGCCAATATGAGGGAGTAACCAAGTAATGCCACGACAGATGAGCAGTCTAGCTTTTCTTTCACATCTACATCTCTGCAGTTCACGTGGTTTTATGGATAAGTAGTAACAAATCAAAATACACATACAACTTTGACACATAAAAATACTAGTATTACTTTGCAGTGCTTCAAGACCAAATCAAATGTATTACATTGATCAACATGAATTTATAAGAATGAGTGCATTCAGGAATTGGCTAGATGTATGCCTTGATGGAATTAAACTGAACTTTTTTTTTTTTGTTGAATTTGACCAACTAACTCGGTTTTTAAATCTCTACGAAGTTAGGGCGCTTTTGGGCTGTGATGCTCCAGAACCTTTGTCCAATGAAATTATATTTTTTAGAGTATTGTCGTTCTCTCAATTTAGCAAAAAAGTTCTAACTTGAATTTTTTTAAACCAACTAGGGTTTACTCAGTTCACCACCCTTATACATTTTTAAATGGAAGGTCAGGGGACAATCCTTAATAGAATTTATGATTGAATATATTTTTTCCTTAATGGGTGTTTCTTTATTTACTTATTTATTCGTTCAATCGAACTATTAGTTAGGCTAAAATTGAACGTCAGCTCATGCCTAATTTGATGTAATTCAAACCTTTGGCCACTCCTATACACTTTCAAACTTGTGTTTTTTAAGTTGTTCACTAGACTTCCACTAAACTATTACACCATATCTGTCCAAACTAATCGATTCCTCTTTTATAATGCAATTATTTTAGAGAACATTATTATTGCATCTTGAAAAGTACAGGTTATCGAAATTATCTTTACTTTGAATATGAGGGGCTACAAATCCTTTCAGAAGGGGAAAAGGTCAAAAAGAAACTCATAAATTACGGGATGGTAGGGTACTAAGAATAATTAATTCAATTCAAGAGACATGCATAAAGTGAAAAATTAACTCAACTTTCTATTTGTATATATTCACGGGGTCAAATAAAAATCGTTCATAGTTATACGTGCATAATTCATTTTTATGGTTAGTTTTAAATTTCACACGTATAGTTAATCTAAATATTTCACTCACATCTTAGTTAGGGTTCTACAAATCTTCAATGCTTCGATATTTTTTTTTAAATTTCTCCTCGATCTAAATTGAATCCTTTGTTAAAAAATAAATTTTGGCTAGTTTAGAATTTATCTTGGGAGTGTACCTTATAAAGTCAAACCATGAAATTGAATTTTTGGCTTTTGCTCTTGTTTGGTTCTTTTGGCGGGTTTATCTGTTGTTGAAGAAGAGAGGAAAGAAAGGGATTAAACGACATTCTCTAGTTGACATTTAAAAAAAAAAAGAAACCGACATTCTCTGATGAGGGGTGTTAGTATAAATTTAAAGAACCGAGGGGTTCTCATTGAGATCTGAACAGAATACAGGGGTGTTATTGCAGTTTTCCCTTAAAAAAATGGTCGGGCAACCAAACGTCAGCAATTACGTGTATTTGTGGGCCTGTGGCTTTCGGCACGTGGCTTGTAGTTTGGAGGTTGGGCCTTCATCACCAGCGTGGATACTCATTGGGCTTCAATCCAGACTTCAGGTAGTCCAGTCCACGTCCAATTCCTCACTCTCAGCTGAATATTGGGCTACTTAACAAGAGGAAAAAAAAACCCCCGAGTATAGGGCCGTTTCATTTTCATTTTGCCCATACTAGTTAGAGCATCACCTCCCCTTACTCATTTTTTTACTCAAAGTTGAGTAAAATTTATGTAAAAGCTTCATTTGGTACGAAGCAATCCAATGGGCAAACACAAATTCAATCATAAATTTGAATAAAAGTCGCATTAGTGGCATGATGATTGTAAATTTGAGGAGAAGAAAACAACCTTGCAAAATTTGAGTCTCTGTTGATTTGAATAATAATTTGAGTAAAACTCAATTTGATTTAGGTTTGAGAAAAAGAGTTTACTGGATTTTTGAGGGGGTTTTATACAAAGTTGAGTTTGAGTTAAAAAAAGGGGTAAGGAATAGAGATGCTATTATTAGCCGATTATACCATTTTGCCTATATCAATTATTTCATGTGAGCTGCAAAAACTTTTTTTAGGGCAATAATTAACGAGAATCACTTTTGTAAAACAACGCGATTCACAAAGTTGTTACACCAAAGAGAGGTAGCCCATTTAAAGAATCTAAATGAACAAATTTACAAGCTTTGGAGGGAAAAGCATGCAAGGTGAGGGAGGAGCTAGGAAGGGAAACTTGGCTTCCTTCAAAGCCAAAAATTGGGGCACAACTATTAGCTGCCCTAACCAGGAGAAAGGGAAATTACAAGAAGCCAACTAAGAAACTGCAGCATCACATTTCAAGGAGTTGCGTCCATTCTGAAGAGAATGGGCACCTAGTTTCCTATAAATTGGGGGAAATGGCTACAATATACATCCATTAAAGGTGTGTACCACCTATTGTATGGGCCAGATTGTGCCACCTCATTGACAATCCTAACATTTTTAGTGTTTCGTAACTTTTCAGCAATATGATTCGTAACATTTTCTATAATTCGTAACATTTTGGTGTGTTTCGTAACTTTTATAAAAAAAATCATAACTTTTATAAAAAAATTGTAACTTTTATAAGGGTGTGTATAACCCAAATAAGGGGTGTGTATTATTGTAGCCTTTTCCTAAATTGGGTTATATGTTAGGCAATTTGATATACTTGGCGCGTGTTGTGGAGATAAATATTGTGTGAGTTATGAATTGCATCTTAGAAGGGTAATTCATGGAAGTTGCATGAAGAGAGACATGTGCAGCGACACAAATCAAATAGTAAATAGTGCTTAAAGAAAACAAGAATCACGCTCTGAACTCACATACTACTTTCTCACATTTAATTTAACTAACTAACTTTTAGATAAGAGCCCCAAATACGGGGTGTATATTGTAGCCATTCCCTAGAGAGAGATGGTTTCTCTAACCTACCCCACAACCCCCTCCCATTCCCTAGCTTCCCCACACCTCTCTCTCCTTGTCCTATCTTTTATCACTCTCTCTTTCTTGGATATGGGTTGTCCATGTGAGATGAGATTTTCCCAATTGCAACCCTCGCATTTTTTGTTTGACCACCACCAATTTATTGTGGATCGGATTTCACTTTGTGATTTCGAACTTTTCAACAGTGGTGGAGGTGGAGATCGACGACGACGATTATCATGCCGGATTTTTCCAACACCACTTCCATGAGAATAATAATGGTCTCTAATACCAGAGCTTCTTTTTAGGCGACTTTTGTTTTTTGTCTGCGTTTTTTGTTTAGATATTTAGATCTTGTTTTTCTGTTTTTTTTTTTTTTTGTGTTGTTGCTGTAGCTTTTATCTACTCTCTCTGTACATTAATTGGAGTTCTTGCTCTTACACCCAAAAAGGAAAATTAATGATGTTACTGAGAATAATGTAATGTAATAATGCACGGTATCTGTTGACTTGATTTTGAGATTGTAATTTGTAATATCAGTTACCAAAAATTTTAAACAGGTGAAACAATAAATGCCCTTTTATCTTCAGTTAACTCGTTAATCATTTGCAGATGAATTTACTTTTTTTGGTCATTCGTCATTCCTAATCTATTACATGGGAGGGCGGAATGAGACTCAATCCTGGGATACAGTATGATGCATCTAAGAGCTCTATCCATGAGCTAGCCACCACTTGCCAGATGAATTTACTTGATTGGAAACATAAGTTAAGTAAATATTGAAATATCAGCTGCTCTAGCTCATATTACATTGGCTTTCTTAACTAGAGTCAGCAACCATGGATCGGCCGGTTCCACTCCTTAGCAGCTGCGTATAATTTTATTTTTAACTAAACTTAAATGCCGTTGGTTTGATGGGATTGGGCTAAAGGACATTATATTTGTTGAAATTTGTCCCACATCGGTTAAGTACTATCACTTTGAAAATTAATATTTGAACCTGAGCGGCCTCTTTCATAGCCAATTAATATTGAGTTAAATGCTTTAACAATATCTTTGGTGTTTGCTTTAACAGCCAAAACGAATGTGCCAAAAACTCACTAAAATGTTAGGCCAAAGGGGCCTATACACACCACCTCTTATTTTGGCTTTTTTTTTTTGTTGTCTTTTTGGTCTTTTGCACTAATTTTTATAGATTTCAATGCAAATCATTCTCTTCACATATATCAACTAAAAAGTCAAAATAAGAAAATCATGGTGGCTTTTGTCTATAGCTTAACAACAAATCTTAGGGGGGCAACACGCCCTGATCCGTACCACAATGTTGGTCTTCTATTTTATTTTTGGAAGTCCCAAAATTTTAGTTGTTTTTAAAAAGTCAACTAAAAAAGTGTGGGTTTTCAAAATTTACTCTTCATAAATAATTTAGAAAATAATTTTATTAATGAGATTGATCAAGGGGTAATAGTAAAAATAAAATGTCATTTTCAAGGAGGACATGCGTTAAACACTTATCCCCCTTAAAATTTAAAATATTCAAAAGGGACCAATATTGTGGGAGGAAGGGAGTACTATATATATATATATATTCAACACTTCATAAGATCAACCATGCGTTGGCACATTTATTCCAGCCTGTAAAAATTCTAATGAGACCTTTCAATGTATAGTTCCTTATTATATAAATTCAATCTGATGTTCATATCTGGTTGATGGAATAATCGGTCTTGAATGGAATATTGGATACAAAACATCATTTCCAATGGATAATGTTAGAAATTTGAATAGTCAGCTTCTATTGATGTATATTAATGCGTTGAAACATAAATCTAGCATGCGTTTATCTATATCTATATTACATTATACAATGGTTTTTTCAAAATGTCCTACGTGGCATTTTCATGTTTTAAAGATCTCTCATATCTCTTCTTCTAACAATATCTATAATAAGGCTCAAATCTAATCTTACGGGTCTAGTTGTATTTCCGCAGTCTAAGAAAACTTGCCTTTCTAAGATAACTTTTGGTTAATTACAAAAAGGGAAAATGAAAAGCGGATCAACAAAAAAACATGGGGAAAATCTTGCCCCACCGATTGAGATTGAAAGAAAACTCATTTCTAAAAAGAACAATTCTTTCATCTGTGAATTTCAAATTTAAAAAATCTTCCTTCTCTCTCTTTGACATCATATCCTACCCATCGTAGGGAAATTTTAATTTCAGAATACTCTATCTCAATTACCAAAAAGAAGAAGGAGAAAGTGGATAAAAAGAATAATAGCAAAAAACTCATTTTGGAAAAAACTCTCTCTCTCCTTTTCAAATCATTTTGGCTTGAAGAAGTTGTGATTTGAATATTACACTGGTTGGATAAAACAAAAAATAAGAAAGAATCTTTTAGTGATGCTTGAAAATTACATAATTTTTGTTGTGCATGAACCATTGGGTTTTATTAGATGTTGGTAGTTAATTTTTTTTTTCTTTTTAGTTTCAAGGGTGGTGACATAGCATTAGCCGGGATACTCGAGTCGAGAGCATGCATGGGTAGTACTGTATTGTTGGTAAAGTTTACATAGGCTAAAAGACAATCAAATTAGGAAAATATCCATAATAAGGAAACCTAGACTACTTAGGAAACATGAATAATATTCTAGCCTAAACAGGAAAGATAGTATTAAAACCTAGAGTAATGGTATCATAATATTCCTAATATTATTCAAACAATACTTTGTCATGCATGTATATATGCATGTCATGCAATTATGCAATTTTAGAAATTGGGGTTACACGTATGTACGGTGCTCTGATTTCAATAGAGTTCACGGGATCGCAGAGAGCAGTTCAAGTTTGAAAACACTGACAGACATATGTCAACAGTTCCAAGCTTTGATTAAAAAAAAAAACAAAAACAAAAATACTAGAAACATAACCATCTGGATACATAATAATCAAAGAACTTGCACATAAATAAATGTCAGGTGGAAAAAATTGCAAATTAACAAAGCTATAACTACCGATCACTAAAACCACATATAGTACTAGTAATTTTACATATGGAATATTGCATCAGGAGCAGCAAACTCCACAACCGATCCGAGCTCACCCCAATCCCCATACTTGATCAATTCATTCACTTCGGGATTAAGAAAGCTCGAGTAAGATGCAACCGGTGTTTGACTAGTTATGGAGCTCAATTGGCCTACGACCATCTGATTAGTCATGTGACCAACATGATGAACAAAGTTGTTCTTCTTGATCTGGTGATGATCATGATTCTGTCTAATAACTTGAGGTGCTGATCGAAAATCGATGTAACTTTCATGGCTATGGTTTGAGTCCATACTGCAGGTTTTAGAATTTGCATCGATTGGATTAGTACTTCTTTTAGCAGATTGTTGGTCTCTCCAATCTGGTATGCACTTTTTGTATGATGTGTTTCGCTTGAAGATTCTGCATAGTGTCCAAACTTCCTGCAAAACCCATGAAGAACAAAAGCATAATTAAACGAGGTATAGTAAGCTAGGCTGGACATCTTGAGATAAACTATATTAAAAGAAAACATACGATCAGATATAGACTAGACCTAATGTCATACAAACCCTATTGAGTCAAAACTAGTTGCTTAGAATGGTTATCTTATATCGGAATTCGACACATTTGATCTCACATATATCAACTAATATCTTATTGATCCTATTAAAAGTCAGTTTCTTTGCTTGTATCATTACTAAACTCGATCAAATCTTCATATCTAGTTATTTGACTGTACTACTTACAAATCCTAACTCCGCCTCTGGATTCACATGACACATATTTCTATTTATGGGTTTTTTGGGCACGTTGCATTTCTACTTCCCTATTAATTTAAAGGAAAAATATCGGCCATTATTTATTTCATAATTTTGAAAATGGTAGTGACATATATAAAACAAACATTTTAATTATAGCATGGGTTTTCATTTCCTTTAACAGAAAATGTCATGGACATGCACATACCATTTTCATGAACTTGTCTTATGAAATTTCAGAGCATGAATCGGATTTTTAGGCATTTGGTTAATGGATTGAAATGAATATTTGTAGGGTTGAAGCAAAAAGGAAGCAAATTAAGTAAGCTAATATTTGCAAAAAGGAAGCAAGGAAAGCAAATATTTAGAACAATTTCTTACAGCTTCTTGAGCGATGCTTTTAACATCAACATGTTTGGTGCTTTTATCATCGTGATCAGTCGGAAGGCGAAACTCATGCATCATCCAATCGGTTTTGGTTCCCTTCCCGGCACTCCCACGATAATAAACCAACGATTTCTTCAGTCCAATGCATTCACGGCCTTCTCCGTTGGCCGAATAAATCGGCCTGTCTATGCCCGTTGCCTTCCAAAACCCAGACCCAGTCACTCTATTTGGTCTTATGCTGTTTCTGTATTTTCTACCTCTTTTGCAAAAGAAGTACCATTCTTTGTCTCCCATGCTACTGCCCTCTGCATATTAAACGAAAAGATAAATATATTTGGAGAGAGAGAGAGAGAGTCATAAATCATAGGTATACAACAAACACAAAATGGAAGAATTTTGCCCTTTTTGTTTACGATAGACCCAAATTCATCTGGCAATCGCTGAAACATGACAGAAAACATCCTCACAAAGGTGGAATCAGGACATACTAATCTACCCAGGGTTAACTCAAATTTGTGTACATAAATATGTAAATGTTCAAAAATACACAAAAGAATAGTACAAAAAATGTTCACTCTTAAAGTTGGACTTTAAAATATTTTAGAGAGTAGAATTCATCTATTATCAAATCAAAGTCGATGTCTTCAACAAATTCTCTTTCAATGAAGATAATTATTGAATACGCAAGAAAATTATTCAAAGGGGATTGATATGTGGATAATTTTTTGGGTGAGTGTTCATCTATGTTTAGATGAGTCTTCATTCAGAATGAGTAGGGCTACAAAAAAAAAAATAAATAAATAATGAGATGGGCTAAAAAATTTTAGGATATAATTTTACATAAAATTTGTTTCCCTTTTTTTTTTTTTGGCACCCCACCTGGGCTACAGTCCACTTTAGCCCCCTCTAGCTTCCTCCCTTGCTTCCTCATGTTTTAGGCAAGAAGCAGTAGTGCCGGCCTTGGGCACGCCAAGGATGCGGCCGAATCGGAGGGGCAAATCCTCAAATATTATCTTATTTGGGGGCCGGCCTCCAAATTATTTACTATCTTCTTACATGATGCCTATTCATAAAATCAGTTGAAAGCGATATGGTGGATACACTTGATTATGAGAGATTAGTTAATATTTTTGTCGCAGAAAATGTAAGAAGAGTGATGTCAAGTGATATCTCTTGAAATTAATGGAATGATCGTGTACTTATGTTTTGAATACCTGTAATATTTCTTATTAAAGTTGATTTCATCTTCTCAGTTTTTTTTTTGTATTCTGTTGATGGCCCTTGTTGAAAAGTTCACTTTGGGCATTTGAAAACTCAGAGCTAGCCTTGGCAAGAATGTTTTTTTTTGTATGTCTTCCCCTTCTGGTTTCTCATCTTAACAAATATACTCATACCCATAGATATCTGATCTGATCCGATCCGTTCTTCGTTATGTATAATATAGACATCCATATATCTTTCTTAACCTAGCTAGCTTGGAATTCTTTTATTGTGTTACTTAGATGTATAATTTGATATTGGGTGTTTTACCATGGTGAGTTTGGCGATTTCTGCGTGTGCCCCGATTCGGTATGTGTATGGATGTAAAGGTATGATCATGAATGGAGTTTGAGAATTGTTTATGGAGGGTGTCCCCTGATTCAAACCTCGCCCCTTTGCCATCCGTACAATAGCTTCTTATTTTGTGCTTATGCATCAGGCAACCTAATGTTTTTTTTGATCAGCAACAAGATTTTATTAAAACTCGAGAAAGGGTACATCGAGATAAAGAGACCATCACTAAGCACAAGTGCAAGTATATATTTGTCAAGGCATACACATCCAGTGAAATACTGAATGGAATGTAAAAGAAAATGGATTCTAATCAAACCTAATGTTTCTTTACTTTCAAATCGAAATGAAATCTAATAAAATCTTATGATAATGATTCAAAATGTTGAAAAAGGTAAATGTTAAATTTAGCCATATATGTATACTGCAGTACTGTTTTGAATATTTCCACCAGAAAAATTCAACAAAAAACTTTGATAAAAAAAGTATATTGAAGTTGTTGTTGTTTAATTAATGATAAGATGAGTATGTGTACGTACTGCGCGCATAGGTGAGAATATTCACAATTAAATTAAAGAAACAGGAGTAGTATTAATTTCTTGTTTTTATTTTGGGAAAGAAAACTTGATAAAGTTTGGAAGAAAATGATGGAATATTTGAAGAAGTGGAAAGCTAGGAATTAGGTGTATATATAAATGGAGAAATGATGAATTAAGAAGTACTCGTAGTTAGTAGGTTGATGAATGATTATACATACTTGGAAGATCCCAAGGGTCGTATTTGTAGATATCAACCTGTTTGATAAGATCGATACTGAGGGGCCTCTTCTCGATCTTTCGACGCAGATAAAACCCTACTAGTTCTTCATCAGTCGGATGAAACCTGAACCCCGGTAGCGCGACTTCATCGTCTTGATCATCTTCACCACCCTTACTATTATTGTTACTTGCACCATAATTCATGCTGCTCCTGCTAATCTTTTCACCTTCCATAGATATATATAAATATTCCTCTATCTGATCTCTAGATCGATCTCTTGTTTGTGTTTGTCTAGCTTGTTGAAATACTGGATGGAGAGGGAGATACTTGGTCCAAACTGATCACATATATATACCAAGTACGAATAGTTCTACAGAGAGAGAGAGAGAGAGAGAGAGAGAGAGAGAGAGAGAGACCTAGTTAGCTCAGTCAAGTCGTGTGCATTGACTCTCTCATTTTGATGGGCCCAACTTGAAAGAGTCATCCTCTTAATTCGCTCAAAGCCTCAAACCAAGTTAACATTGTGGACTTGAGGAATATTATACGATTTTACGGCCAAGCAAGGGAAGACAAATATAATACATACATGGCTGTGAGAGAGCGAGAGAGTGATTTGCGTGTGTGTCATGATATATAGTAGCTAGGAGAAAATCCGGCAGATACTGCTGGTCAAGTGTGGGGACAAAAGGAAGATGACATGACATAGGCCTGGTCAAAACAGACAATTATGCCTCAAATTTTGCTCAAATTTTAGAAAACAGGAGTGCTACATAGTAGTAAATTCGCCAAGGCAAGGTACCAAAGTTAGGCGGGAGCAAACCTCTAGATCCCAAGACAAGATCACTTTATCAACTCCTTGGGGTTAAGGTGCAAGTAAATTGGCCTAAATAGTTGTGTAATTCCTAACACTAGTTAGTTGTGAAAATATTATATTCAACTCAAAATTAATTGACAATGAATGGAGAGGTACCAAAGTTATTAAGTGACCTCTCATTCTATATACACAAGCAATGTGGGACTACTAATCTAACGCCCCCCTCATGTGCTATAGCATTTTGGTCTGTCACGTGTGACCACTTTTTGAGTCCTATTATCGCGTGCCTTGTTCTAGGTCTTTGTGGACTTGATTTAATTAATTGTAAAATTGGGGATGGAATGAGCCCGCTCTGATACAATGTGAGAAATTTATATCTAACTTAAAATTAAATTGACTATAAGTTAGAGATCTCAAATGTTATTAAGTGATACTACAATTATTCTCAACTTTGGTTAAAAAAATCGTATTATTAATTTGCATGAATCTCATGCAAATGCGTAACTTAAAAGGGTACAGTAGTGGCGTTCCTCTAGAAACATTCTCGTGCTTTCATACTTATCTTATCAACTAGTTTAGTCCCCATAATTATAATCTTATTTCAATTTGACCTTTATAATTTTAAATATCCCAATTTTGTCCTTATAGCTAGATTTCGGTTTCAATTTGGTCCTTATATTTTTCAATTGCGTCCTTAAGGATTTTGATTTGATTTAATTTCATTTTTTCTTATTACAAAGTAGTCCTTCATGTTTATATTGTACCTCTAAAATTTATAAGCATGTACTATTTACTTTCCTAAGTTAGGTGTTTAAACATTTTAATTTTCTTTGATGGGTTAGAGTGAGTCGTCCTAGCCATTAAATATTTATTAAAATTCTACTTAATAAATATAACTGGTCTTAAGATATTTGCAAGAGTAGATTTATTATGGCTATTTCAAGTATGAATTCTTCAGGTTTATGGAAAGATAAATATGTTTCCTTCCTCCTTTGCGTATATCAATTTGCAAAGGTGTTGATTCGATTTCTACATCAGTTATCTATTTTTCTGTACCAAACATTGTATGTTTGAGGATTAAATCGACTCAATTAAAAATTTGAGGACCAAATTGGAATTCACCTATAATTATAGAGACTAAAATGGTAGAAATAAGCCACAACTAGTACATATATGTAGCTAGGGAAACGGCAATAGATTTAGCTCCGGATTTTGCGATTTCCATACTCATATCCAAATTCTACTTGCACCAAAACTAAATTGATATCCGACGAGTAATATTTTTTCTTTTCGGCCATAACTAAAGCATACAAGAATTGATTTTTACTCAACTGCACAGTACCTGCAGCATTATTAATTCTACGAATAATAGTGACAAAAAAAAAACTTTCAATAAAATTCTATTAAAATGTAAAACTTGCCATGCCATGAAGACGAAGTGCTACTATTAATCATCCAACTATATATAAAACATAATTACCTTTCAAAAAATCATTAAATATAATTAAACAAAATAACTAAACAGTTTTATCTTTTCACAAGGTGTTTTAATCCACACCAACACAAACTTTCAACATGTGAATATAGAATTCCTAGCGTTTTCTCCGGACAAATTTCAAATCCGGACCGATTTAGGGTTAGTGCGGATACTTTCCTATACATGTACTCAAACCGCCATAGGTTGGGCTTATCAAATTTAAAACTAAAATTTTCCCGTGGGTTGAAAAAGTTTGGAAGAAAATACGCTCTTGTTGAGACGAATGATCAGCCTGGATATCCATCGAATTTGATTGAAATTGACATCCATATCTATGATCTCTCCATTGCTCGAGTGGAAATGGTCAATCATAAGGAGAACCCTTTGCTTCATTTTCAAAACCAAGGGCCATTTGAATTTAATTCGGAATATTGTTATCTTAAGAAATATCTCCATAATGCTGGATGTTTAGTTTGTAGACCGTTCATATTTAGCTTAAAACATTTGTGTTGGCATTGTGAATTAGGACAAAAATACTTGGTAAATATAGAGGATGATGTCAATGGCCGGCTGCTTTTTGATAAAAATTTGATTAATAAAATTAATTCACTGTTGTAACGGCTTAAATTATAGATGAATTAGTTGTCAACAACCGAAGCAAAATATGCTGATCATTAATTATGAAAAAACTTAACATGCTATCAATAGATCGTATGACTAGAACATAAATATATGGTCCGGTTAAACGGGCCGGCATGGCGCACGGCTTGTCTACAAAAATTGTATACTGAAGTTGAGTATCGACTGAATTAATTGTCAGTGAAACTATCATCACTATGCTCTGCTGGGCTGGCCGAGGTCAAATCAACTTATTTGGGGAAAATGTAAGGCACAGGAAAAGTTATCAAGAAAAAAAACAGGAACGTGTACCGGACGATTGAGATCCGTAACTTCACTTATTTGTGCTGGAAGAGTTTCTGCCCGAGAATACTTATGTACCGAGTTTAAACACGTGTCATGTCCGGGCTTAGTTAATAGCATTGTTATTTTGGTAGGAATATTTAATTAATTAACAAAGCTAAATTAACGGGCTAACGATTTAGGATCAGATTAAAGACATAGGAAGGAGAATATTCCGAAGAAGCCAAAGATTTGCTAAATCCTCGTGTCTCTCCTACCAAAGGCATAGTGGACTTATTTAATTGATGTTTTGGGAGGGAAGAGGTGCATGGACTGGGATCCTCTCTAGTTCTTTTAGAAACTGGACGGTCGGGTCTGTTTTGATGATCGGGACCATGGATATTTTAAACCTTATCGAGAACTTTAGGCATGCCAAAATTCATGTTAATTGAATATTGTTTAATGTGTTTTCAAATCATATTTATCTCGAGAAAAATTGGTTTAGAAAAAATTGCAACAATAGATAAATGCATTTTTCAAGAGATAAATGTGTTTCAAAAACATATTAAACGATCTTCGATTAACATAAATTTTAACGTGCCTAAAGTTCTCGACGAGGACTGAAAGATCAACGGTCCCAATCATAGAAACAGACCAGGGAAGGGTCCAAAACTGGGCACACAAGTCTCCTACCGGGACTCTCGGATCCTCCTCCAGAGGTGCATGTCCTTAAACTTGAAATAAAACTGTCATTTTCAAATCTTCTTGAAGTTATTTTGATGAGCTTATTTATTTGATGATATGGGCAAAATGAATACTCTATTAACTCATCAAGACGTGAACCTTAAGTAAGGGGTTTAATATTTTTCAATCTTGCATATTCGACTTTCAAGGTCAACAGAAAAACTCTAGTGGCCATTTGATATTTATTTATCCAGTCGTCAAATTTAGGGTTAAAAAATAACGTGAGGTGCATGTGAACTCGCCAGACACCTAAAGGACCCACTAATCAATGATTAAACAAGACAAGAGGAAAAACATCGAAACGAGTAACATTTGCGCTAACTCTAAGAATCGAATTAATCCTAATCAATTCTATAGAAATCAGACCCACTAATCTTCTTGCGACATAACTTCAAGAATCGAATCATAATCAATTGTGTAAAAAATAGACCCATCGGAGTAACCTTTGAGCTAACTCACCACTTCTATTTACACTCAAGAACTCATTTTGGCTACATTAGTAGTACAGTAGTATCCATATGTGGTCACCGTAATATATTAGTGCAACAAATAAACCTTCGAGAGGGCGCGTGGTTTTATTGACCAAATTAATTACAAGGTTGAAGGTTGGACCGTGAATGAGTGAAATTCCGCTAGCAGATCCATCCCCGACAAACATCAAAATTGTCAAATTAATTGGCTTGTTGACTTCCCCACCAACAATATTGACTTTCCTTTCTAATTGGAGCGTGTATCACACCCAATAATTTCTGCGAGTGTCCGACACATTCCTATCTATGGGATGACAATTACGTCCTGTATTGTGTTTGGAGTTATAGCCTGTAGGACTTTTGGGACATGTCAAGCTAAGTAGGAGTATTTTTGGACATGAAATTTATAGCTTAGTTGGAATATTTTGGACATGTAATTGGATTAAAAAGTTAAATCATGAAGATAATTAGTGTCGACACTATTTCATCGGCTTGAACTCAAAGTATAAGATACTATTAAAAGACTATTGAGCCAACTGTCATGATCGGTCATTGATTCGTATAGTTGGATTACATGAGTTAAAGTTATCCAAATACATGGCGGAATATTAAAAATAAAGCTTACTACAGCTGGTTCAACATTCAATTGGTCCAAGTTCTACAAAATTTCGTCAGAATACAAAAATAATCATAATGATCTACGTTAATTAGTGGTTAAGCGATTTAAAGATATTTATTGTGAAAAAATGACCAATTATGTAATGGTTGCCTATTTATTTTCATAAAAGTAATATTTTCGGAATCACATCCATGAGAGTCTGCGTTAGATCGACTTGTTATTTAATATATAAGATGATCATTTTAGAATTTAGAGGATCCTTTTTCAAAATATATGGCTGTAGGTACAGATCATCGATACTTGAGTTGTGTCTTTTGTACCTTTGAAAAGCCATTTTCTTTTGTGTGATTATTAATTAAAGCAGTTTGTGTACCATAGATTTTTGAATGGCCGGTAATAAATTACAGCCTAAAAGATCAAGAATTGACCTCACAAGATGGATGCATGATTGTTTTCTTATAGGACGGCACATCAAATACTCTCACAAAACAACAAGTTTGCGTATGCAAAAACTTATAGTATTTGATAACAGCAAGTCCACCAATTGCCATTTGTTACATGTTGGAGTCAAATTTTCATAGACAATCCTATAATTTAATTGGCTTGCTATGCTTTTAGCCTGTAATTTGGCCGAACCATTCCAGTGGATCATTTCCAATCCCAGTCATTGGCAAAAATGGACAGGGCTATTTCCTTGGCCAAACGTGGCAAAAAATATGGCTGAACCATTTTTTGGCTCCTGTTTTGGCCTGCCATTAGAAAGGTGCGAAATGGCCTCAAAGTCATTTTTTGGCATTGGCCGGAGGTTTGGCTGGGCGTTGGAGATGCTTAAGTTCGCTCATTGCCAGTAGTTGATGCCAAAGTATAGCAACACAATCTTTGGTCCCAAATTTAGCATCAAAGGTGGCTTTTGCCATTTTCCAACATTATTCAAGCTATTTGATTTGCATTTCCCCCAATTGCAATAACATTGCTATGTTTTGACTCTGACATTTTTTTTTGTATTATATTATGTTTTAATAAAAAATCAAACGTCTTGGAAAAATACAGGAGAAATTGCAATAGCCATTGTTAGTGTCACATTAATTTGATACCAAAGATGGCATTGCTATTTTTTGGCATCAACAAATGATAATGGATGAACTTCAAATTTTTTTTTTTTTTTAAAATTACCAAATCCTAGCTTTGGCACCCTAAATGGCAATAAGTGGACTAGATTGTTCTTATTTGCTACTCCCCGAAGTGAAGACAAAATAAAAATAAATAAATTTGAAGATCAAAAAAAAAAAAAAAAACATTTCCCGGCTTCAAAGAAAGGCAAAACTACCAAAAGTATGTCCTTTTGCTCTACATACTAAGTTCCCGGCTATATTTGGATGCCTGTAATCTTGGATAAGAGTAGGAATTTGATTTTCGAGTAATTCGACATCCGAAGTATTTCTATTCCATTGTTCGATTAGTTCAGTGATCGATTTTATCAAACATTAACATGGGGGATACGAAGGATCATATTTGTACTTAGTTTGAAAATGTGATTTCTGATTGAATGTCATCTGAATGATATTCATATTATTATACTTTGATCCAACTATAGGAATCTTGAACATATGGCATCACGTTCCCGTTCCACATCCATCTCAAGATTAAAGTGTTCTTGGTGGTCGGGCAAAGAGGGGTGTCTAATCCATTCCTTCTTCGTACCTTTGGCTCCCGAACGTTGAAATCTCGATATGGTTTCTTGGTTGTTGTAAAACTGAGTGACGACTCTCAAAATATAAGATGTGCTGCAATGGGTACCTTGATGCTATATACATCAGATGCCAAATTAGTCCATCCTATGTGGCAAGGCCCGTCCCGCAAAGGGAGGGGTATCCACAACCCTCATATGTTAACTTATTCCCCTCTCTCCCTGCCTATCTCTTTTATAAATATACCAAGTACTACTATTTTTCGATTCGAGGATAACTTAACATATAAGTAGGACTTTGTCTCAATTAGTTCTTCGGGTGTATACATGTACCACATACTTGGTGGTGGATGGTGGAATTGATCCACATGAATTAGAATTATGAGACTTGTAGGGATTGGTCTGGTGGTCGAGACCTGAGACTTAGGGGTTTGTTTCCTCCTAAGATCTCATGTTTTGAAACCTCTTAGACTATCAATTCGGCCAGTACATATGGAGCTTAATTCACTTCAATTTTAATTGGGCTCTCCACAAGTGAACGGTGGGATTGGATCACAAGAAGATCAAGATTTACATGTAAACTGGTTTGAACACATGAGTTACTAAAATTAAAAAAACTTTTGAGAACTTTCCAAAGAAAAGTTTGGGGCCTTGGCGACTGACCAAGCGGCAGTGGTTGGTCCAAACCCATGTTTAACTTCGATTTTGAAGCAACCAAAATGGACCCAACTTTGCCATTATTACACAAGCTATCAAACATACTGGGTCATAGTCTTTGACAATTAAATCCACTTTGACCGTACTTTTGGGTAAACCGGTACCCCACACACCTCTCTTGACCATCGAACTTAATTTTAGCCTCTTTTCCAGTAAAATAGCATACATTTCTCCTCCTCCTCCTCCGTCGGGAATGTCTAGTTATTCAGTGTTCCGGGAGTAGAGGTACCTAATGGAAGCACCACACGTTATTGTAGAATTCACGATTAAGTGTATGAAACCCACAAAACTATGTAATGCCGGAATGATTCGGTGCGCCACGTGACCGTACTCTTGAACTACTGAATAATTATTAAGAAGTATAATAATTTGACAAAACAAGGCAATTTAATTGTATTTGTATTAACCAAAGGCTTAGCCTAGCGGTTATCTCCTGGTTCTTCCACAAACGATATCAGGGTTCGAGCCTCGGGAGAGGCGTTTGGGTTAAGAGCTATGGATAGCTTTCTAAACTCCCTCTGAACTATTTCACTAACTCCCCCGCTAACCCCACTGATGTATATCGAATGGCAAAAATGAAAAAGAAAAGTAAAGGAATTTTTTTTTTGTATTTGTATTTACATACAACAATTAGATGTCAAGATTTTCTACAAGCGAGTCAATATCAAAGAATCGTAAAAGTCTACAACTCATGCAGAGAGAGGTAGAAAGAAATAAAACAAATTATTACTCTTGCGATCCTTGTACTTCTATAAAATTTCGATATAGTGCCCCACTTTTATTTGAGACGGTCATTTTGTCCATTTGTGATGCATGCTGGCATACAGCATCGATTTAGACTACATATTCAAGGTACATAGTAATAAATACTTGGTGTACGTTTTGTCCCGGAACAAGCATGTATTAGATCTATAATCCATAAATGGGATATAGAAGATCAAGGAAGTACTGTACTTATTACTAATCCGCTCACTACTCCTAATCGAGTGAAATTGTATATATACTAGCGAATGATTCGTGCCTAAAGGCACTCCACTGAAAGAAATTTTAGTATGAAATACTTTAATGACATTCCGATTCCATGATGTCGCAGTTAAAGGCTAAATTTTAGAATGAAATACTCAAAGCTTTCCTTTTCAATTGTTGCTGTTACGGGATTGAAGAAAGTGGAAATTTGCGTTACCAAATTAGTAATCATGAGTAAGGAGAGAGAGAGAGAGAGAGAGAGAGAGAGAGAGAGAGAGAGAGAGAGAGAGAGAGAGAAATAAACAACGTTTTTGGGTTCCCAAGTATGGCTGACCATTTAGCGGCAAAATCTAAGCCCCAAAATGCATCTTGGCCATCGATTAAAAGCTTAATCGATCTGAGCCCTTGAGGGCTAGCGTGCAAATCAATTTCTACCATCCATTAAATCAAAGGGCTGAAAATATAAGAGATTCAAAAAACTAAGCCCTTTTATAATATATATATATATATATAGGCCCAGCTTCCAGTCAGGGATCTTCCAGTCAGGGATCCCTGACTGGAAGCTTTTGGGTGTTTTGAAGGTTTTAAAAATTGTTTTGAAAAAATCCAAACCGTCCAATGTGTTTAAAATGTGTTTTTAAGGGTCCCCGCGAGAAATCATAAAAAAAAATACCGGGAAGACCTTGATCCGAGCAGTTTTTCACAAAAACTTTACTTTTACAGTTTTGTGAAAAACTGTTAGGATCAAGCCCTTCCCGGTATTTTTTTTTGGTGATTTCTCGCGGGGGCCCTTAAAAACACGTTTTAAACACATTGGATGGTTCGGATCATAAAAAAAATATCGGGAACGTGGAGGTCCGGAAGTCCGGAGCCCGGACTAGAAGTGCTCCATATATAT